>NW_020769701.1:72488-102007 GCF_900518735.1 Pseudonaja textilis | reverse complement strand
TTATATATATATGGCATTCAGCTTTGTTCGGGTATTTTCCCATGTCATTGTAGTTGTGCTTTTAAAGTTGTAGTAACCTTTCGGCAGAATCTCATCTGCCATCATCAGGCTTCTGTATAGTGTTCATCTGTGAGTCAGACTTTTATAGTGGTTTCAGATTTAAATTTGGGGCAGCCTATTGCCGCTGTTCCATACTAACAGGCTTGTAATATACACCCCTGCTGTATACTGTTTCTTGCCGTCATTGAGCCTCAACAAACCAATGTGTTTTTTTTTCCCCTTTGGGATAGTTGTGTTATTCACCACATGCCTCACCTTCAAAACATGCCATGAATCTTTTAAAGAGAGCATAAATGAAGGACATTACCAGGATTTTTAAAAGATAAAGAAAATCAAGAATTTTAAAAGGTAAAGCGCACACACACCTCCCCAACTCTGTGTGTGTGTGTGTGTGTTTCTCCCTCTCTCTCTCTCTCACCCTCCCTCAAATCCGCGGCTGGGCCAAGCCAGCAAGCTCTACTTCCTGGTGCTCTTCAGTACTACTTTCATTTCTTCGTTTTGGAATCCAGACTGGCTGAACAACAATCGGCAGCCGCCCACCCCGCGCCCAGTTTTGCTGTGCTTTGGCACTCGCTCGAGCGTCTTTCCGTGTGTGTGCACCATAGCCGCCGGTCGCGGGAGGGGGAGGGGAGGAGGAGGGTCGCTTGAAGGGACGCTTCCACCATCGTTCTTCAGCCAGTGTGAACTTGCTGGCTTGGCCCAGTCGGCTTTGAGGGTGGGGGGAGAGAGGGGAAGATAGGGAGAGGGGCAGAGAGAGAGACACACACTCAGAGAGATACAGAGGGGAGGGAGAGAGCCATAAAGAGGCACAGAGAGAGAGGGGGAAAGAGAGAGAAAGAAGAAAGAAAAGAAAGAAGGAAAAAAGAGAAAGGAAGCGAAAGGGAAAAAAAGGGATAGACAAAGAAAGGGAGAGATGGAAGGAAGGGACAAAGAAAGAGAGGGAGGGAGGGAGGGATGAGAATGTGAATGAAATATATGGATGGATAGATACATGGAGGGAGGGAGAGAGAAAAAAAGGAGAGGAAGGAAGGACACAAACCCTGGCTTCAGAAGACTCTGAAACAGCACAGCAATCTAGGGCTGGAAGGGATCTCGGAGGTCATCTAGTCCAATCCCCTGCTCCAGCAGGAGATCCTTACAGAATCATAGAGAAGTGTGCGCGTGTGTGTGTGTGTGTGTGTGTGTGTGTGAAAGAGAGAGGGAGAGAGAGAGAAGAAAGAAAGCAAGAAAAAGGAAGGGAGAGAAAGAAAGAGAGAAAGGAAGGAAGAAAGAAAAACAGGAAGAAAGAAAAAAGGAAGGAAAGGGGGGGAGAGAAAACTCTGTGCTACTATTTTTAATTGTCCATTATTTATCATATATTAATATTTTACACTGTCCCTACACCTAGAATGATTTTACTGCCTTTCTTTTGCCCGGGTATTTTTCAGGGTTTACATGTCTATAGTCCAGAGCAGAAATACAGGTGTGTTTAACAGAGTTGAAAGGGACTTTGGAGGTCTTCTAGTCTAACCCCCTAATCAGGCAGGAAAACTGAGGATGCCAAACTCTGAGTAGAGGTCCTGGGAAAGGTGTCAGAATAACACTTAGAAGGGACCTTGGTTGGAACCCTATACCATTTCAGAGAAATGGCTGTCCAGTCTCTTGTTAAAATTCTCCAGTGTTGGAGTACCCAGAACTTCTGGTGGCAAGCTGGTTAATTGTTCTCACTGTCAGGAAGTTTCTCCTTAGTCTTAGTCATTGCTTCTTGTTTATCTTCTGGTGCTTTGGAAAATACATTGCCCCCCTTCTTTCTGGCAGCCCCTTGAAAGCCTGTTGCCTATCACCCTCTTGGGCAAAGCATGTGAGCCATTTCCCCCTTTCAGTGGTCCATGAAAGTACATCTATAGTACGTAGATAATAAAGTCAAAAAAAAGGTGAACAACATTTTTATAGCACTATAGATAAGTTGAGGCTGGGTGTGACAAGAAATGGCTGGGAGGGGAGCAGCCAGGCGAGGCACCCCTTGATGTGACATATGCACATGCTACACACACACACACATAAAATCATTGCCCATTTTGAATACATAGCGGAAAGGAAGAAAGAATATTGGATACATATACACAAATGTGTGAAAAAACTGCAAAGTAATAGGATTATAAAAAAACAGCTTCCAATCTTAGCAGTTGTAGATGAGAGAGAGAAAAGTGAAAAACAGAGAGAGGGAGAAAGAGATGAGAGAGATGAAAAAGAGAGAGGGAGAAAGAAAGAAAGACAGAGGCAGAGATACCTGTTTAAAAGAAAATAGAAAAATGGCTCTTTGAGTGTTTAAGGTTGCAGGCCCCTGGGTTAGGCAAACACCATGGTCATTAAGTGAACCTTGTGGTCATTAAGCAAACACTGGTTGTTAAAAAAGTCCATTTTCCCAAATTGGCATTTTTAACCAGAAACCAGAAGGAATTGTTGGAAACTGGCAAAAAACATAGAAAACCTCAGTCACAAGACTGTGGGATGTTGTGACTGGTCACACGTGTGTGTGTGTGTGTGTGTGTGTGTGTGTGTGTGTGTATGGCTGTCAAAACACCAAAAACAGGCCAAGTAGCTCTGTGGAGGTCAGTCGTAAATTAGAACACTTGCTAAACAACTGGCCATTAAGTGAGGACCTGGTCATTAAGCGAGGACCACTTACATTTGGTTTGCCAGTCACACGGCCACCTGCCTGGGCCTCGCCCTACACTCTCCAGGGCTCCCCAGGCCTTGGAAACTGGCAAAAAAGACTTGCTAAGCAACTGGCCATTAAGTGCGGACCTGGTCATTAAACGAGGACCACTTACATTTGGTTTGCCAGTCACATGACCAGGTGGCAAAAGCATAGAAAACCTCAGCCATGCCCACCCCAGTCACATGACCACCTGGCCACACCCAGTCAGCAAGCCACTCCCACCCCAGTCACATGACCACCAAGCCACACCCACAAATTAGGCCATACCCACAGAACCGGTTGTTAAGGAATTTGAATCCCACCCCTGTTTCAAATATATTCCAAAGTCTTATATCTTTTTTATACCCTGTTTCTCCAACAATACGGCCTCCCCCAATAGGAAGTCCCAGCATGTTTTATAGGCATGAAATGAAATTAAGCCCCTCCCCTCAAATTAAGGCCTATATTAAAACATGCGAAATGGGGGGGAATGGTGGGGGGGGCTTGCCGTTAGGAAGTACTTTTGTTGCACACCCGGATATGGTGCTGCCTGCATTGACCCCGATACGAAGTGCCCCACCAACGCTGAGGTCAACATCCAAGCTGTCGCCGCCCGCCTGCCTGAAGATGCAAGGGGGGGAATTAAGTCACCCCCCAAAAGACGGCCTAGCCATTTTTTCAGGGCTCAAAAAAAAAATAAGACCCAGCCTTATTATACGAGAAACACGGTACCTATTTTGTAACTGAAGAAATGCCCACCAGTCAATATGTATCCCTTGCTTTTGAAGGTCCTGCATCGATTTTATATTTCCTTGTGCGTCTAAGACGTCTTTATATTTTGTCATCTTGCCTAAACCTAAATAATTCGGATGAATCATGGCCTCCATCGTGGATAGCCAAGTTGGAATCTTCATATAGTGTCTTTTTCTAATTTTAGACCAATTTTGTACAAAGGAGTCCCTGATCAAATGCCTATGAAAATATTGTTGCTTTCTAGTTCCTGTTTCCCACAAAAAGGCATGCCATCCTCTTTGCAGGTCATGACCCTCTAAGCTTAATATTCATTTATTGGTTAGATTAATCCATTCTTTCATCCAAGTTAGCGCTGCCGCACTATAATATAATTCCCAATTTGGAAGCCCGAGTCGTCCTCTGCTTTTTATATCTTGTAATGCTTTTATCTTTATTCTAGGGTTTTTACCTAACCAAATGAATTTTGCCATAATTTTATTAAGTTCATTAAAAAATATTCTCTAATCAAATAGGAATTGTTCGAAATAAATACAGTATAAAAATTTGGGTAAAATGGACAGTTTGATGGCTGCTATTCTTCCCAATAGTGATAATTGCAATTTGGCCCATAAGTCTAAATCTTTCTTTGTTTGTTGTAGTAGTTTATTGTAATTATTCTCCTTTATTGTTATGCAGTGGGCAGTCAGCCATATACCTAAATATTTAATTTTCTTTATTGTTTGTAATCCCATTACCCTTTCTAATTCTATTTTTTGTAATTCTGTTAATTTTTTGGTTAAGAGTTTTGTTTTCTGCCTATTAATTTTAAGACCTACTACTTCACCATATCTTTCCAGTTCACTAATTATCTCCTCCCCGGTCTCTATCAGATCCTCAATAAAAAACACCATGTCGTCTGCAAAAGCTTGCAGTTTGTATTCTTCTTTTCTAACTTTCGGTCCTTTTATTCTGGGGTTCTGTCTAATTCTTCTTAATAGGGTCTCAAGTGATAATATAAAAAGCAGAGGTGACAGAGGGCAGCCTTGTCTAACTCCTTTCCTTATTTCCAAGGTCTGGGTGTTTTCACCATTAACTATAATATTTGTCTTTTGGGTGGAATATATTGTTGTTATTATATTCTCAAATTTGGTTCCTAGATTCATATTGTAAATTTGTTGTATCATGAATTGCCAATTCAGGTTATCGAATGCCTTTTGGGCATCCAAAAAGACAAGGGCTACTTGTTTCTCTGGGTGGGCTTCATAATATTCCAAAATATCTATTACTATCCTCAAATTGTTCTTAATTTGTCTACCTGGCAAAAATCCATTTTGGTCTGAATGGATATATTCATTCAGAAGTCTCTTCAAACTGATTGCTATTATGGTAGTAAATATTTTATAATCGGCATTCAATAAAGATAGTGGTCTATAATTTTGAATTAATATGTTATCCATGCCCTTCTTTGGAATTAGCGAGATAAATGTCTCCCTCCATGACTCCGGCATTTTGGCTTCTATCAAAACTTCATTGTATAGGTCTAACATCAGTGGTCCTAGTTGTTCTTCCATCGTCTTATAAAATTCCCCTGGGAGAGTGCAGTAATGAATCAGCCTCAAATGGTCTTGGCATATGCCAGACCTCACGTAGGCAATGTCTTCGATACGTGCCAGGCCTCACATAGGCTGAAAGCAGGTATCAGGAACAAAAGAACATCACCCAGGTAAAACAGGTATCAGGAACAAAAGAACGTTATCCGGCTACACGACACCAGAAGCTACTAACTGGACTGCAGGCACTGATTGGTTACTTTGTATCCATTAAACACTGTGATTGGATGCTACAATGTATCCACTAAAACTTTTACTCTTATGTTATGTTGATGAAATGAAACTTTCTCCTTTGTGACGTATCCCCATGTGTATTCAATAAAAGAGCTTCCCCGAGCGCGTGGTGGGGGCAGCTCACCCGAGATAGAACCAGCCTGGTGTCTTTCTTGATGCAATCGATGACTCAGTGAGAAGCCCTCCAAATGCGGAGAAAAGCCGCATCTGATGACCCCGACGTGATCCACTAAAAGGAAACGGGCGCGTCTGCCTTCGACCTCCCATCTCACCCGGCCGGCCGAGCCAGTTGCAACGCAGGGACGCCATCTTGTGCCATGGATCCCTCCCCAGGAATCTTCCCCAAAGAAGACATCCTCCCTTCAGGTGAGTATGGGCGGGAAATTCTCCAAAGCGCAGATAGCACATCTGCAGGAATTGGGGGAATTAACGAAGAGCTCAATTCTCATTCTTAGGAATCAGGGCTGTTAGTGTTTGGGGACAAACCCCCAAGCAGAGTGCACAGCAGCAGTCAAGCCAGGCAGCCAAATGAGAGAGAGGCTGGGCCCAAGAGTATACACACACTGGAGACAAAAACACTGTTTGTGGTTTTAAATAGTTATTTAATTCACACAGAGATTAAGAAGTGTCATTCAGTCCATATGTCAATATCCAGTATATCCATCCAGTTACCTAGTCCATTAACAGTAAATACAATGTCTTTATCTGCTTGTAAATCTTCTCCTCCCGATACCTTTCTCTCAAAGACAACGCTGAGTATGCACAGCTCACCAAGTAAACAGTCCTTTTGTTCAGTAGAAAAAGGTATCTTGCACAGTAGCCAACAAGCAGACGTCTCATACAGGAGTAAAACAGCAGGCAGCAGAGATCAGAGAGACCAGCAGACCAGCGACCAGTAACACCAGGGACCAGTAACCAGGAACCAGAGACCAGTCCAGGAACAGTAACCAGGAAGACCAGCAAGTGTTACGTCTCTCACTGCCTTATTACTGCTGCTTGCAACCGCACCCTTAATTATCAGATTACATTGCAGTTTTTGTGCTTAAAGCTACAAACACTTAAACCTAGGTTTACATATTTATTCACCCAAACTAGTTGGAGTATTCATATACCCAACAAGGGCAAAACGCTCCCGGTTCCAACTAAGAAGGACCTTGTTGCCCTTTTGACTTACATTTACACGCAGTGTTCGGCTTATCTGGAAAAAGGGTCCTTAAAAGTCTCCACATGGCAAAGTTTGGGTGACTATTTTCATGATACTCCCAGGGCTCCACCAAAGATTTTAACCACCTGGCGAATAGTTATGGAATGTTTAAAAATTCATAGCTCAGCGCTGACTAGTGCCAGTGCCCCCCCCCCCCGCGGAGCCCCCCCCTTATGCAACTGAAGCCAAAACCAAAGATGCTCTCCCGTTAGAAGCCTCCTCCCCTGCTCCTGAACCCTTAAGTCCTCCCAAGTTAAATCCAGCGGAGGATCAGACACCCATGGGGGCGGTCGCGCAAGCCATGGCGCGGGGCGCAGAGAGGGCTCTCTTACCCTGGAGGAGCTCTCCCTCTGTCCTGTGGAATATGTGGGGGATGGAGCAGGAAATATGGTGCCTAGACTTGAGCCCTTATCCATGAAATTAATCAGAGATTTAAAACAAGCTGTGGCCATGTACAGCATTCAGGCACCATATGTCAGAGGCTTCATCAATACCATCAGCACCTCTTTTTTTATGTTACCCCAAGATTGGAAAGACCTTTTCCGAATGATACTGACAGGACCGCAGTACATTGTGTGGGAGTCAGACTTTCGTGCCGAGGCTGAGAAGGTTGCTCGCAATCACGGCTCGAAAGCAGATCAAATTTTGGGTACGGGCCGATTCACGGACTTAACAGCCCAGATCGCAATCCCACAACGAGTTCTTGCCCTTGTCAGTATCATAGCTATCAGAGCCCTTGATAAGGTCAATGATCCTGCCTCTGGCGCCATAGGATCTTTTTCTAAAATTACTCAAGGCTCACATCAGCCTTATGCTGAATTCATAGAGGAGCTTCAAAAGGCAATTCAAAGGCAAATCTCAAACAGAGAAGCCCGCAAGGAGCTTCTGTTGAAATTGGCCTTTGAAAATGCAAATGAGGATTGCAAGAGGATTCTGTAGCCTCTGGCTGCCCGAGAGGGGGCTTCCCTCTCGGACTATTTAAAGGCTTGCAGAATCGTGGGAACTGTTTCCTACAATATGGAGCATCTGGCCATGGCCCTTCAGCAAGCAAATTCTCAAAACAGGCCAGCTGGAAATTGCTTCAATTGTGGGAAACCAGGCCACTTCAAAGCACAATGTAGGGCTAGGGACAATGCACAAAACAACAATAAGCCAAAAACTATTTGCCCAAGATGCAAAAAAGGGTACCACTGGGCAAACCAGTGTCGCAGCAATGCCCCCCAACCACAAGGAAACTAGAAGGGGGGCGATCAGCCAGCCCCGCTCCAAAGGCTGACACCATATCTTTCTAATTAATTGCCTCCGAAGATATGGAAATTGACATCCCAGGCACTGTGTACTTTCTCCCCACATGTCTGAAAATGATCCCTCCTGCCATGATGCCCCTCATTATTTATCCCATCCAGGACCTCATGGCAAAAGGAATTATTGCATCTCCGTTTCTGAGAGATTCCAATGACTTTTCCTCAGTTGCCATGGCAGTAATTGGAAATACTCCCACGAAATTTAGCAAGGGAGAACTAGTGGCAACCGCTGTTCCAGTACCTGCTAAAACTGAAGATGCTTGGGCATTCGCTGTCCATCGAACTATGGAACAAGCCAGGCCTGTGTTACAATTCACAATCCATGACAAAGTCTTTTCGGGTCTCTTAGATACTGGAGCTGACGTAAGTGTCATCCGAACGGCTGAGTGGCCAGACAATTGGCCCCTGGAAACTGCCCCAGCCGTTCGGGGAGTGGGAGGAGTTCAGCACTCCCACCATAGCAAACACTGGCTACTGGTGAGTTCCTCTAACGTCTCTCGCACTGCCTACCTCCAACCCTTGGTTCTTCCACTGCATACTAACCTGTGGGGCCGTGATCTTATGTCTCAACTTAATGCAAAACTCATTATAGACTAATGGCATCTTCTGCTGGAACACCACTGCGGCTACAACTAAAAACCACAGAGCCTGTTTGGGTGGATCAATGGCCCCTCACTATAGACAAACTAGAGGCCTTGCAATCACTTGTCCAGGACCAAATTGTCAAAGGGCATGTTGAACCATCTGTTAGCCCATATAACACCCCCATTTTTGTCATAAAGAAAAAATCAGGAAAATGGAGGCTCTTACATGATTTAAGGGCTGTGAATTTGATTATAAAAACAATGGGGGCATTACAATGTGGTCTTCCAAATCCCAATATCATCCCTGAAAAATTTGATCTCATGGTTATTGACTTAAAGGACTGCTTCTTTTCTATCCCGTTGCACGAACAAGATCGTGTCTTATTCGCCTTTACTCTACCTCGTTTAAATAACTCCTCTCCCTCCTCTCGCTTTCAATGGAAAGTCCTACCTCAAGGCATGCTCAATAGCCCCACCATGTGTCAATACTATGTAAATAATGTCCTATTACCCTATTGTTCTGCCTTTCCACAATTTCTGATATATCATTACATGGATGACATACTTGTTGCTGCTCCTGGACCTCCGGGTACAGTGTTTGCTTCATTTTCTTTCCTGAAAGCCATTCTCGCAAAAGGAGGTTTGCACATAGCACCTGAAAAGGTACAGGTACTAACTCCCTACGCATATCTGGGCTATAAAATGCTTTCAACTGCTGCCTATCCTTCACTCCCCTCTCTCTCTCTGCCTCCTCAACCCACCCTAGTTCAACTTCAGCAATATCTGGGCACCATAAATTGGGCCCGACCTTTCCTGTTGCTAACCACTGATATTCTTTCCCTGCTGTTTGAAGCTCTTACTTGGGGAAAAAAGCCCGCTGACAAAATATCCTTGCAGCAACCTCAGCTTCAAGCATTAACTCAGATAGAAGAGAATATCCGTAGGGTATGGGTGGATAGAGCCGCTGCCAATACTCCTTTGGATGTGGTCATCCTAGCCACCCCGAGGCTCATGACTGCAGCGGTGACCCAAAAGAATCAAAAATTCCACATCATAGAGTGGATCCATCTTTCCCATACGCCACGATGCTCCATCACCTCCAAATCAGCCCAGTTAGCTCAATTAATCATAAAGGGCAGGAGCCGTGCAAAATTGCTTATGGGAATAGATGTCTCCACACTCTTTATCCCTTTCTCGCTGCAAATATGGGAACCTCTATTCCAAAACTCCCAGGAGCTTCAGTTTGCTTTAGCCGACTGGCCTGGACTAGTCTCCTGCCACCCGCCCACTGATCCACGTTTTCAGATCATTCAGACAATACCCATCTCCTTCTCCTCTCCCATCAGCAAAGAGCCTTTGGTCAATGCCTTGACTATATTCGCTGATGGCAGTAAAGAACGAGGGGCATGTGCTTGGCAAAGAAACGGGGTGTGGCACACAAAAACCACCCCTGCACAGACATCACCACAAAGGGCTGAACTTGCTGCAACCATACTAGTCCTCCAGAATTTTAATGAACCCCTCAACCTGATCTTAGACAGCCTATATGTTACCCAAATAATTTCTACTATCCACGATTCTTACCTCACTCCCGCTATTGATAAAAACCTTCTCTCTCTTTTTGTTACGCTGCAACAGCTTGTTGCACAGCGTCAGCACCCTCTCTTCGTAGCACACATTCGCAGCCACCAGGCTTTCCCAGGAATCCTCCAGGAAGGTAATGACGTGGCTGATCAAGCAGCTGCAGGTATTATGACCACACACACATTAACTCCTTGGGAAAGTCACTCTTACTTTCATCAAAATACTAAAGCCCTCATGAAACATTTTAACCTTACTATGGCAGAAGCCTCAGCCCTTAGACAGCAGTGCCCCACCTGCAGTCAGCAAGCCCATTCTATTCCCTTGGGGGTAAATCCCCACGGGTTGAAAGCCTGTGTAATATGGCAAATGGACGTTACTCAGTTTCCTCCATTTGCCCCCTGGAAGTATCTACATGTTACAATAGATACTTATTCAGGATTTATAATGGCGACCCCGCAGAGAGGAGAAGCCTCTAAACATGTCATTAACCACTGCATTCACACCTTTGCATCGTTGGGATGCCCAAATGAAATAAAAACAGACAATGGTCCTGCATACACTAGTACAGCTATGTCAGAATTTTGCACTAAGTGGCAAATCACCCACAAATTTGGGATCCCTTATAATAGTCAGGGACAAGCCCTGGTGGAGAGAGCCAATTTAATGTTAAAAACGGCGCTAGAACGACATCTGACCAAAGGGAAAAAACCCCTTGGCCTCCTGGCGATGCAAAACACCCTTAATCTCTGTCTTTACACACTTAATTTCCTCAATCTCTCTGGCACCCCTGCTACGATGGCAGCTGAATGACACTTTTCCTCCCCCCCCCCCCCCTTACCTTCCCCAAACCACAGGTATACTACCACCAACTGCCAGACCCTACTTGGAAGGGTCCTGCTGATCTCCTCACCTGGGGCCGTGGCTACGCAGCTATCCAGCTTCCAGATCATGTCCTGTGGGTTCGTGGACAGCACGTCAGACCATACCACCCCAAGGTAGAAAAATCAACACCTGCAGATATATCAACATGATCTGTTCTGTTGCCTTGCTGACCCTCCTCCTCCTCCTTCTTGCTGCACATGCATCCAAGGTGTCCATTCCATCTCGAGTAACGTACTTTACGCCAGATACTCCCCTCCTGCTGACCTGCACCACATCCTGGGACATTTTTCCCCCTTATCTTAGATGGTCAACACTTCCTCAGCCATGGCTCCACATCCCCAGCAACGCCTCTTTCCAGATCAACACCTTTGAACATCCTCCTCGGACTACACTCCTCATACTTCATCCTACTGCAACCACCTACTACTGCTCCGGTCTATGCCTCTATGATTCCATACGCAACACTTATGATTCCTGGACAGTCCTCAGACCTCGCTCACCTCTTCGTCATCGCAGACAGCTCGTGAGTCAGCCTAACATCCATATTCAGAAACCCTCTTTGCTGCATCGGGCTAAAAGGTCGCAAAACCCCACCAAGCCAGATGATTGCACCCCCTGCTTGACCAAAACCACACAAGCAGGCTTCACTCAACTAACTCTTATTTACCATACCCAGCAACCACAGAAGTGCCTTCCTACCGGAAAAACTTGCCAAAATAACGGGACTATGTACCATCTATGCAAAATGAACTCCAAAACTGTTTGTTATGACCCCAAGGCGGCCGTTTGCCTCAATGTTACCTTGTGGGCCAGACTTCCAAGGGCCTCTGGCAGAGTTGATCCTGAGGGGGAGGGAAAACTTTACTACCTAAATCACACCACTGTGCTAAAGGATGGTACTAACCCTATTGTTTTAATTTTTGATGTTTGAATTGCTTGTTCTAAACCAGGGGGATATTCTTGTGGGTCAGCCGATTGGAAAACTAGGTACGCTCACAATCATAAATACTTGTGTCCTACACCCATCAATTGGGCCATAGGAAACCCTAATCAATGGATCCCTTGTGGGGGCTCCATTGAGTGCTCAGGTTGGTCTTGTGTCTGTGATTACACTGGGGGAGGGTACTCAGGCTGCAATCATCTGTCACACTTCAAATGAGTATCAGGGTCTACCACAGACAATAAGGTAGAAATCACTATCTCCAGACAACACCCCGCCATGGATACTTATGGTATAGGGATTGATGGCACAGGATCAGATCCAAACACTTACATTACCATCAAAACAGAAGTAATATATGAGGGTAAGGAAACTTCGTTAGGCTGGTCAGTGTACAACAATTTAAGAAAGTTGAATAGAGCCCCTGATACCAGCATTATTGCAAAAAACTTGTTCATGGACATGGCAGAAAAAATTGCAAAACAACTTGCAATAACCAATTGCTTTGTCTGTGGGGGAACCACCACAGGAGAACAGTGGCCATGGCAAGCTTTAGAAGCCTCGCCATCACTGTTCAACAACATGTCTTCTATAGGAAATATAACAGCTAGAACAGCCTCTGACCCCCTTATCTGGACAATCACTACCAACTTAATTGGTAGAAACTGCTTTTCCCAAAATGGGTCCATTCCGGTAGGACATCTCCTTTGTTTAGGCACATGGGATGACTCCTACCAGATTTGGACAGCACCTGACAATGCCACCACCATACCTGCTAAATTCAACACCTCCCTCCTCCCTTATCTCAGCGACACTACATCCTCCCAAAACTGGACAGCGCCCAATAACATGTATTGGATTTGTGGCAACCTAGCCTACCCATTCCTTCCAGCAGACTGGCAAGGATCATGTGTGTTGGGATGGATAATACCCTCCTTTTTCCTCCTACCAATCTCTATTAAGCAGGAACTAGGCATCCCTGTATATTACACATTATCTTGCAAAAAAAGGGATGCAGACAATACCTTTGCAGGCTTCCCCTGTCAATCAGAATATGCAGGGGATATCTGGAGCTCAGAGAGAATCGTCTGGACCTATGGCATGGCTACTTGGGCCCAGGATGGGTCTTATGGATATAGGACCCCCATATATATGCTTAATAGAATCATTCATTTACAAGCTGTCTTAGATTTAGCGGGCCAACGGTTAGATAAGGCTCTAAACACTCTTGCAACTGCTACAGACAAATTACATACAGCTGTCTACCAAAATCGCTTGGCTTTGGATTACATTTTAGCCAAGGAAGGGGGGGTATGTGGTAGGTTCAATCTCACAAATTGTTGTCTTCAAATTGACAAAGTTGGCAAAGTCGTAGCACAATTAACAACTGAGATGCGACAATTAACCTATAATCCTGATCAAGTATGGCAAGGTATTGACCTCAAGAATATGTTCAGCTCCTGGTTCCCAAAACTGCCAGGATTACAGGCTATAGTAGCTCTCATAGGTATGATTGCTGCTGGATGCATTATTCTTCCATGTGTATTACCAATTTTTGTTCGCACCATCTCCAATAATCTGTCATTGTTAGCAGAGAAGCGCGCCATTGCACAGGTTAATGCTCTCTGGGAAAAGGAACCTCTGTACAAAGCCATACCCTCGGAAGACTCCGATATGAACATTCGCATGAGCTTTCGCATGGGCAATGACGAGGATCCAGAAGAAACTCCTCTGCATAAAGCCAAAACAGAGGAGATGCAGTAATGAATCAGCCTCAAATGGTCTTGGCATATGCCAGACCTCACGTAGGCAATGTCTTCGATACATGCCAGGCCTCACGTAGGCTGAAAGCAGGTATCAGGAACAAAAGAACATCACCCAGGTAAAACAGGTGTCAGGAACAAAAGAACGTTACCCGGCTACACGACACCAGAAGCTACTAACTGGACTGCAGGCGCTGATTGGTTACTTTGTATCCATTAAACACTGTGATTGGATGCTACAATGTATCCACTAAAACTTTTACTCTTATGTTATGTTGATGAAATGAAACTTTCTCCTTTGTGACGTATCCCCATGTGTATTCAATAAAAGAGCTTCCCCGAGCATGTGGTGGGGGCAGCTCACCCGAGATAGAACCAGCCTAGTGTCTTTCTTGATGCATTCGATGACTCAGTGAGAAGTCCTCCAAATGCGGAGAAAAGCCGCAGGAGACCATCTGGCCCTGGTGTTTTGTTATTTTTCTGATTCCTAATTGCCTGATTCAATTCTGTAATAGTTATATCTTTGGTTAAATTTTCCTTCATTTCTTCTGCTATTAATAGACCTCCTTCTCTCAGATATTCTCTTATCTGTTCTTCATCTACCTCCTCGTTTTTATTCAGATTCTCAAAGTATTGGAATACAATCTTTTTTTTCCTTTCTATTGTATGTTGGTATTCTTAATTTTCATCCTGTAATTGATATATTGTTCTTTTTTCTCTTTCTTTCTTGAGCCTATAGGAGAGCCAACTTCCCGGTTTATTTGCTTGTTCAAAGAATGTTTGTTTAACTGCTTTTAGGTTTTTCACCATTTCTTCCTGTTCTACTAAGTTAAGTTTATGTTTGGTTAAAATTAATTGTTCTCTTAGTCTGGTATTTTGCAGAATGTTTTGTAGTTGTTTTGTAGTTTTAATTGTTTCCTGCAAATTATTTTGTTGAGCCCATCTTTCCTTATTCCTTTTAGCTATATAAGATATTATAATCCCACAGGTAAAGGCCTTCATAGTGTCCCATAGATTTTGTGTCGATTAAAAAATAATGTCAACTCTTCTCTAAGCTTTAGAACAAATTCTTTATCTTTTAGTACACTGCTCAAAAAAATAAAGGGAACACAAAAATAAGACATCCTAGATCTGAATGAATGAAAT
Organism: Pseudonaja textilis; assembly: GCF_900518735.1. The sequence continues at coordinate 87,284 of NW_020769701.1, read as the reverse complement.
ATTCTTATTAAATACGTTGTTCATTACATAGTTGAATGTGCTGACAACAAAATCACACAAAAATTATCGATGGAAATCAAATTTAGCAACCCATGGAAGTCTGGATTTGGAGTTACACTCAAAATTAAAGTGGAAAAAAACACTACAGGCTGATCCAACTTTGATGTCATGTCCTTAAACCAAGTCAAAATGAGGCTCAGTAGTGTGTGTGGCCTCCACGTGCCTGTATGACCTCCCTACAATGCCTGGGCATGCTCCTGATGAAGTGGCAGATGGTCTCCTGAGGGATCTCCTCCCACACCTGGACTAAAGCATCCCCCAACTCCTGGACAGTCTGTGGTGCATCTCCAGATCCTGTCACGTTGGTGGATGGAGCAAGACATGATGTCCCAGATGTGCTCAATTGGATTCAGGTCTGGGGAATGGGCAGGCCAGTCCATAGCATCAATGCCTTCATCTTGCAGGAACTGCTGACACACTCCAGCCACATGAAGTCTATCATTGTCTTGCATCAGGAGGAACCCAGGGCCAACCGCACCAGCATATGGTCTCACAAGGGGTCTGAGGATCTCATCTCAGTACCTAATGGCAGTCAGGCTACCTCTGGCGAGCACATGGAGGGCTGTGAGGCCCCCCAAAGAAATGCTACCCCACACCATTACTGACCCACTGTCAAACTGGTCATGCTGGAGGATGTTGCAGGCAGCAGAATGTTCTCCACGGCATCTCCAGATCCTGTCACGTCTCTCACATGTGCTCAGTGTGAACCTGCTTTCATCTGTGAAGAGCACAGGGCACCAGTGGCGAATTTGCCAATCTTGGTGTTCTCTGGAAAATGCCAAATGTCCTGCATGGTGTTGGGCTGTCAGCACAACCCCCACCTGTGAATGTTGGGCCCTCATACCACCCTCATGGAGTCTGTTTCTGACCGTTTGAGCAGCCACATGCACATTTGTGGCCCACTGGAGGTCATTTTGCAGGGCTCTGGCAGTGCTCCTCCTGTCTCTCCTTGCACAAAGGCAGTCCTGATGCTGGGTTGTTGCCCTCCTACGGCTTCCTCCACATCTCCTGATGTCCTAGCCTGTCTCCTGGTAGTGCCTCCATGCTCTGGACACTACGCTGACAGACACAGCAAACCTTCTTGCCACAACTCGCATTGATGTGCCATCCTGGATGAGCTGCACTACCTGAGCCACTTGTGTGGGTTGTAGACTCTGTCTCATGCTACCACTAGAGTGAAAGCACCGCCAGCATTCAAAAGTGACCAAACCATCAGCCAGAAAGCATAGGAACTGAAAAGTGGTCTATGGTCACCACCTGCAGAACCACTCCTTTATTGGGGAAGTCTTGCTAACTGCCTATGCTTTCCACCTGTAGTCTATTCCATTTGCACAACAGCATGTGAAATTGATTGTCAATCAGTGTTGCTACCTAAGTGGACAGTTTGATTTCACAGAAGTGTGATTGACTTGGAGTTACATTGTGTTGTTTAAGTGTTCCCTTTATTTTTTTGAGCAGTGTATTTGTGTATTTAAAGTCCACCTTCATTTTGTTTTTTTCCGGCCTCTCCAATTTATTTTAAGTGGATTGTGGTCAGCCCAGAAATTTGGTATTATTTCTATGTCTTCCACTTCTCTCATTTCTCCACCCATCCAGGCCATATCGATACGTGACCACGATTGATGTGGGTTGAAATAGAAAGTAAATTGTCTTTTTTCTGGGTTCAGTTTTCTCCAGACATCTATCAAATTAAGTTCTGTAATCATTTCAAGACATGATTTTAAAAATTCTCTTCTTTTCTTTCCTTTTTTCTTTTCACCAGTATAATCTTTTTTGTGATCTGCTATTGCATTATAATCTCCTATGATACAAATATTTATTTGTTCTGATTCAATAATTTTATTATGTAACATTTTATAAAATTCTTGTTGATTTTCATTAGGTGTGTAAATTACTACTAATAATACTGGTATGAGGGCTATCCACACTTCCATCATCAAAATTCTTCCGTTCCCTTAATTCTTCTGCAAAAATTAAGGTTTTTTTTTAATTTCCTCTTTAATATATACAGTTATTCCCTTTGTTAAAAAAAAGAAACTGCTGGGGCAGTATATAATTTTCCTAATTTGGGGCATTCTAAATATTTTTCATTTGTTTTTTAACAGATAACAGATAATCAGAGTTGGAAGGGACCTTGTAGGTCATCTAGCCCAACCCACCACCCAAGCGGGAAACCCTACACCATTTCTGACAAATGGCAGTCCAATCTCTTCTTGAAAGTCTCAACTGATGGCGCTCCCACAACTTCTGAGGGCAAACTGTTCCACTGATTGATTGTTCTCACTGTCAGAAAGTTTCTCCTTATTTCCAGGTTAAATCTCTCCTTGTTCAGTTTCCATCCATTATTCTTTGTCTGGCCTACAGGTGCTTTAGAAAATAGCTTGACCCCTTCCTCCCTGTGGCAACCCCTCAAATACTGGAAGACCACTAACATGTCTCCCCTGGTCCTTCTCTTTACTAGACTAGCCAAGCCCAGTTCCTGCAACCGTTCATTGTATGTTTTAGCCTCCAGTCCCCTAATCACCCTGGTTGCTCTTCTCTGTCCTTTTTCTAGAGCCTCAACATCTTTTTTATAATGTGGTGACCAAAACTGGATGCAGTACTCTAGGTGTGGTCTGACTAAGGCTTTATAGAGTGGTATTAGTACTTCCCTTGATCTTGATTGTATCCCTCTGTTAATACAACTTAGGATTGCATTAGCTTTTTTGGCAGTGGCTGCACACTGCTGGCTCATATTTGGCTGGTTGTCCACTAAGACTCCAAGATCCCTCTCACAGTTACTGCTATTGAGCCTGGTTTCACCCAGTCTATATGTGTACTTTTGGTTTTTCTTGCCTAAGTGTCAGACTTTACTTTTCTCTACACTGAATTTCATTTTGTTAGATATGGCCCAGTGTTCTAGTCTGTCAAGATCCATCTGGATCTTGAGCCTATCTTCTTGGGTGTTAGCTATTCCTGCCAGCTTAGTATCATCTGCAAATTTGGTAAGTTTCCCTTCTATTCCCTCATCTAAGTCGTTAATGAAGATATTGAAGAGTACTGGGCCTAAGGCAGAACCTTGTGGCACCCCACTGCTTACTTTCCTCCATGCAGACTTAGACCCATTAAGGACTACTCGTTGAATATGGTTTGCCAGCCAGTTGCGAGTCCATCTAGTGGTGGTGCTATCTATTCCACTTTTTTCTAGCTTACTAAGAAGTAGGCTGTGGTCTACTTTGTCAAATGCCTTTTTGAATATGTGTCACTTGTAGACATATTTACTTTTTATTTAATTAATTTTGCTAATGTTCTTTTTCTCTTTGTTACTGAATTTAAACTGTTTATATTGATTGATAATAGTTTCACTTTTCCCCCCATCCTTTTAGTTATATCTAATTCCAATGGTTACGTTGTGACAAAAAGAGGTGACGAAGAATGGGCTCTGTTCTTCACTCCTTTTCCCTTGGTGCTGGAGAGACCCTGTGGGGTACACGAATTCAGGAGAGAATCGTGATGGCATGGGGAACCTCAAGAAGCGGAGGGGCAGAGAGCGACCACCCTTGCGACAAAGAGAAATCCTTCGAGCCCAGCACGCAAGAGGCTTCCATCCCTGAATGGCGGCTCCGAAGTCCTGATAGCCCAACTGACAGGACGAAGCAAGGTTTGAAGATACCAGGCTGTGGCAGAGATTAAACTGGATGGTACAGAGAGCAATCATGGCAACCAGAGACAGCTTAGAAGAAAGTTCATAAATAGTGGAGGAGAAAGAGGCAAGAGAAGGCTGATCGGAGCTCCAGAAGAGCAGCAAACAGGCGGAGGTGAGAGCGATCGGAGAGTGGAGCAGCAGATTGCCTGAGAGAGGAGAGAGGAGATTGGGACAAACAAAAAGGGGAAAAGAGCGAAGATCCGGGAAAGCCTCTTAGACTCAAAAAAAAAAAAAAACCGGGACGTGAGTGTGATAAGCGCTAGTTACTAGGCTGCACTCATCGATTTTTATTGTTTGCCACCTGGTGATAAGCAATAAGGGCTGGCCAATTTCATATTAGTAACCATGTCTGGTTACCTAAACGGTCCTTTTCAGGGCCACAAACAAAAAAAATGTTAACAAAACACTAGCATTGGCCTTAGTAATTGCAACACATATGCCACTGGGTATGCATCAGTTAATCTGTTTTCATAGTCATTGTAAGCATGCATTGTAAGCATGCAAGTAAATTCACAATCCCCATCCAAACAGCACCAAATTGCAAAAAGCTTATTCTTTTCATTTAAAAACCACCACTATTTATTTAAATATAACAATATTTGCGTAGCATTTAGCATAAAATATCATAAAATCAATGGCCTATCCAAAAAATGTCATGAACCGTAAACCGTAAAGTGTGCAGGACTTTTTCACACAGCTGTAATTCCTCAAAGTATTTCTTTTCCAGCTTTATTGGGATTGTTTGGAACAGGTATAGTAATCTCGGTTGAGTATTCATTTTAATGGTAGCTATTCTTCCTAGTAGTGATAGTTGCAAGTTTTTCCACTTTTCCAAGTCAAATTTAATTTGCTGTATCAATTTAGCGCAATTATCTTCTTTTATAGTTGCACCTCTCACTGATTGATGAATACCCTGATATTTTACTTTCTTCACTATCTGAATATCTATCTTCTCCATTAAATCTTTTTCCTGTTCGTTTGTGAGGTTTTTGACTAGAATTTTAGTTTTCTCTTCGTTTACTTTTAATCCTGCAACTTCCCTATAGTCATCTATTTTCTTCATTAATTTGTTAATCCAGTTGTTTGTGGTTCCTCTGTGATAAATACCAGGTCATCTGCAAATGCCTGTAGCTTGTATTTTTCTTTTTTTATCTCCATCCCTTTTATTTCTGTGTCCTGCCAAATGTTTCTATTTAACACTTCCAATGCCATAATGAATAGTAAAGGGAACAATGGACATCCCTGTCTCGTGCCTTTTTTAATATTAACATTCTCTGTTATGTCCCCATTTGCAATCACTTTTGCAGTCTGTTTAGTATATATTGCCTTGCTCACGTTAGTAAATTTTTCACCAAATTCCATATATTTTAATTGCCATATCATAAATTGCCAGTGTACATTATCAAATGCTTTCTGCACGTCTAAAAAGATCGGCGCCATTTGTTTTTCAGGATCTGATTCATAATATTCCAACGTATTCAAAATTATTCTCATGTTGTTTTTAATTTGTCTCAAGCAAAAATCTGTTTTGATCTGAGTGTATAAATTCATTCAAGAACCTCTTTTTTTGTTAAAAACAAATTTTATTAACTTTACAGAACAATGCAGAGACAATCAAGGCATAATAACATAAAAGATCTTTTCTGGAAAAACCAGTAGAACATACAAAATATTTCCAAATTGTAATATGTATATTTACATTATCTGTTCAACTTCATATCTTATCCCAATTTCTCCTTTTCATTCTATTATCCAAATTATATTTCTTACTAATTAAAATTTTTTGCCTTTCAAAAACAATACACAAACATACAAGACATAAAACATAAAAAACATAAAACATCTTTTCTGAAAGCTGCTTGATCCCGGGTTAAAACTCTTCGCACAGACGCAAATTCAAAAATCATATTTACTTTATATATCATTCCATATCTTATTACCATTTTCAATTTTCTATATAGCTTCTTCCCTCTTTTATCTTTCTTAGTTTTATTTTATTTATCTTATCTCAATACAATTCATAATACTTATCATTCTTTGTCTGTTCTTTTCCAGTTATCCATTCATCTTTTCTCTTTAAATATACTTCTCCTGTACACTGATTGGAGTGACGCCTTTGACTCTTTCCCCAACTTAATAATACTTAATATAACACTTACATTATATTGGGATTCTGATTAGTACATTCTAAAATTACACAATAAATTTTATAAGAAAAGCAAGAACACTACAATTACAAAATAAACCACCATCGATACCATTAAAAAGCTAATCATATATATTGATACTCATTTATATCTTAAACATTTTACTCTAAATACACATATAAAAACACAATCTTATGTACCTTCCAGAATCCCTTTTTCAATTAGATTTACCCATTGTCTCTAAATAGGTTTTGTTTCTTTAAATCTTGCTTCCCACCATTAAGGCTTCTCATCCCCTCCTTTCTCTCTTGTTTATTTTTCTCCTTGCCCTTTTTACCCCATTGTCTCTCCTCCTCCCTTTTCTTCCTCTGCTTACCCCCTTTCTGTTGTTTTCTAACCTTGTATCCACCTTTCATCTCATTTTTCTCTTTTTGGATTGTTTTCTCAAACCTTAAAATCCCCTTTTTCTTTTCCTCTTCCTCCTCCTACCCAAAGAAAACCCATTGTTCATCCAAGATGGCTTCTTCTTCTTCTTTATTCCAGTCATCCTGCTGCATAGTCAGTTTTTCATAAGTGCATACCGCCATTTTGAGAAATTGAAAAAGAGTGCCCAAAGTGTCTTTTCCATCTTGCTCTTCTTTTTTATATTTTTGATATTGAATTTTTAGTTCAATGCCATCATGAAGAGAAGCAATGCCATCATGAAGAGAAAAACTTCTTCAAAAACAACCACCCAAGTATTTTTAATCAAGAATAATTCCAAAAAGGTCCAAAATCACTAAGAGATCCAAATAAACTATTTCTTTTAATACTTTTTTTTCTTTCTTCTATTTCTCTTTCTGGGGTTACTGATTGATCAAAGAGTTCCCATTAAAAGATATCTTTCTTTAAAGTTCTAGGCAGTCTCCTCCTTTTTCAAGTTCTGCTCCAAAAATTTTTTTTCCTCTCTCCCCACTTACAACAGCAATTTCCCTTTAAACATTCATAGATCCATACCTCAAATACGGGTTTTCCAATTTCTGAAGTTGTTAAATCCAATGTCCAGAAATCCTTTATCCCATGTCTTTAACTTTCAAATTGAATTACCTTCGGTGCCCAGATATATTTTCCAAGTCTCCGTCTGCTATTTCTATGGGGTGGGAGAGTGAAGAAAAAAAAGTTTTCCCTTGACAGCTTTCTCCGCCGCTTTTCTCTTCTTCGGGATACAATGTATCTTTCAGGCAATTCAAGCAATTCCGTTTCCAGGGTTTTAAAGGTTGTTATTTTTCCGGCTCAGCCAGCACTTTCACTTCTGATTCTTCTTTCTCCTTCTTCCTCCAGCACAATCTTTTCCAGCTGCCGGCTTCTTTGTGGCGGCCATTACTGACCGCCACTCCACCGCCTTGAGAAAAGGAGGTTATGCTGGGTGAGGAGGGGGTCTGCGACACCCCCTAACCCCTTCCCAGATCCTCCCTATCTTCGGCTGCCTCTACAGGGCAGCCTTATCCTCCAGACCCATCAGGATCGGAGGCACCAAGACGGCTAGCGCAACAGGGATTGTGCACAGTCGCGAATCCCCGCCGCCGCTGAAGCCTGGCAAACCAGAAGGGCATCATTCAAGAACCTCTTTAACCTTTCAGCTATTATTGATGCATAAATTTTATAGTCCACATTTAGAAGTGAGATTGGTCTATAATTTTTAATTTGCAATAAATCTGCATCTTCCTTTGGTATAACCGTAATATTTGCTTCCATCCAGGATTTTGGTATCTTAGCTTCTAACAAGACTTAACTGTAGACTTCCAGCATTGACAGTCCTAGGGTATCTTGTAAACTTGTTTGTAAACTTCCACCAGTAGGCCATCTGGTCCTGGCGTTTTATTGTTCTTCTGTCTTTTAATCGCCTCAGTTAGTTCAAACATTGTTATCTTTTCATTTAACATAGTTCTTACTACTTCAGGTACTTTAGGCAGCCTGGCTTCTTCCAAATATTGTTTTATTTTGTCCTTGGATAATTCCTCTTGATCGTACAAATATTCATAATAGTTCTGGATTATTTTCTTTCTTTTTTTATCATTTTGGTGCTGAAGCATACCCTTCTCATCTACCAGCCTTTGGATCTGTTTCTTTTCTTTCTCCTTTTTTAATTTATATGCCAGCCACCTCCCTGGTTTGTTAGCATTTTCAAAGAAATTTTGTTTTACACTTTTAAATTTTTGTGCCAGTTCTTCTTTTTCAATTAAGCTTAATTTATGTTTTATTATTTCCATTTGATTTTTAAAATTCTTTTTTTGTGGTTCTTTCTGTAGCTCTGATTCTAGTCTTTATACTCTTCTTTCAGTGTCTTTTTTTTTTGAAAACAATTTTATTGTTTTTTTAACAAACAGACAAACAGACAAAACCTAAAAACATCAGCTCTCATCCGTACTTATGTACAAACAGTGTGTCGGTTGGTTCATCAGTTTTGTTAGTGTTTGGGGATAAACCCCCAAGCAGAGTATGCAGCAGCAGTCAAGCCAGGCAGGCAAATGAGAGAGAGAGTTGGCCCAAGAGTATACACACACTGGAGACAAAAACACTGTTTGTGGTTTTTAAAATAGTTATTTAATTCACACAGAGATTAATAAGTGTCATTCAGTCCATATATCATTATCCAGTATATCCATCCAGTTATCAAGTCCATTAACAGTAAATACAATGTCCTTATCTGCTTGTAAATCTTCTCCTCCCGATACCTTTATCTCAAAGACAACGCTGAATCCTCAGCTCACCAAGCAAACAGTCCTTGTGTTCAGTTGAAATGGTATCTGGCACAGTAGCCTCCAAAGTAAGCAGATAGACGTTCCAGCAGGCAGCAGACCAGGAACAGAACCAGGTGCATCCAGAAGCCGGGTCTATTACGTTTCCCTTCCTACCTTTATTACTGCCTGCAACCGCACCCACAATGACATTGCAGTTTCTTGTGCTTAAAGCTACAAAACACTTAATCCTAGGTTTACATATTTATTCAACCCAAACCTGGTTGGTGTATCCATATACCCAACAAGTTTTGTGCATTCATTTCGTAGTCATAATTACAATTACCTTACATAATAACTCTTATTATCAATCCAAACTTATATATCCTCATATCATTATATAAAAAAAGATTTGACTATACTTTTATTCAATCATGCCTTATGAGATAACTATGATTAAAGTAATTTATTCTATAACAAATCATATAATCATACCAATTCTATCCTAAAAAAAGAAAAAAAAGAAAAAACATTTTATAAATATAATGTCAAATACCAGAAGAAAAAAGAAAAGTGAAATCAATAATATTCCTTATTATCTAACATTCTAAATATTCTATTTTTGTATTTCATCATCCAGCCATTGATAGAAAAGGTCCCAAATTATATAAAATTGTTTATCTTCTTGCTCTCTAATTTCAAATGTCAATCTACTCATCTCAGCACATTCCAATATTTTCTTGATAACTTCTTCCTGCAATGGAATTTTCTCATTTTTCCAATTTTTTGCAAATACAATCCTAGCCGCAGTTAATACATTCACAATCAAATATTTCAAATCTTTACTATAAACATCTGGTAAGATTCCCAATAAGAAAAGCTCCGGTTTCAAGTCTATATGCTTCTTTGTCATTTTTTCCAACCACATGCGGATTTTAGTCCAATATTTTCTAGCATCCTCACAAGTCCACCACATATGGTAGTATGAACCAGGTTTCTGATGACATTTCCAACATTTTTCCGATTTGTTCTTGAACATTCTTGCTATCCTTGTCGGGGGAAAATGCCACCTGTAAAACATCTTATACAAATTTTCTTTATAGGCTGTAGACATTGTCATTTTATAGTTTTGCAACCATAATTTCTGCCATTTCTCTAAGTCAATCCCATATCCAAAATTCCTCCCCCAGGCAATCATAGTTTCTTTAACTTGTTCTTCCTCAAGCTTAATTTCCAATAAGTAACCATATAATTTTTTAATCAACTTTTCATCAGTACCCATCAAAATCTTGTCTAGATCAGTCTGTTTATCATAAAATCCCTCTGTTTTGGAATCCTCATCATACCTTGAGTGTATTTGCACATATGAAAACCAATTCATCTGTATACCTTGTTCCTCTAATTTTTGTATCGATTTAAGTTCACCTTTTTCATCTAGTAATTCCCCATATCTAACTGTTTGTTCCTTTTTATAGATTATAGGATAAGAAAAAGCTTCTATCGTCGATAACCAAACTGGAATTTTCAAATAACATTGTTTTTTTATCTTCTCCCAGTTTAGCCACAAAGACTCCCGTATATAATGTCTTCTAAAATAGCCCTGTGTTTTGGTTCCCTTATACCATAAAAAAGCATGCCAACCCAACAGCAAATCATGACCTTCTAGTGTCAACAATCTAGTCTTCCTTAATGTTATCCATTCTTTAACCCACATCAAATTTGCAGCTTGATAGTACAACTCCCAATTAGGCAGGCCAAACCCTCCTCTAGTTCTAGCATCCTGCAAGAGCTTTAACTTTATCCTTGCTTTCTTACCTTGCCATATATACTTCAACACAATTTTATTTAAGTCCTCAAAATAGTCTTTTCCAAGCCTAATTGGTATTGTTTGAAACAAAAATAGGATTCTGGGTAGAATATTCATCTTAATTATTGAAATCCTCCCTATTAATGACAATTGTAAGTTTTCCCATTTCTTCAAATCTAGGGCTATCTGTTGTTTAAGTTTAATATAGTTGTTCTCTTTTAATGTACTACATCTTGGCGTCAAATATATCCCCAGATACTTAACCTTGTTTGTAACTTGGATTTTCAACAATTCTGCTAATTCTTCCCTTTGTCTTAGTAACATATTCTTTGACAAAATCTTTGTTTTATCTTTATTTATTTTCAGACCGGCCACCTCACCATATATCTCTATCTTTTCCAGCAGCTTCAAGGCTGTCTCTATGGGATCTTCTAAGATAAAGACTAGGTCATCTGCAAAGGCTTGTAATTTAAATTCTTCCTTTTTGATTTTCATTCCTTTTATAGTTTTATCTTCTCTGATATTTCTATTCAACACTTCCAAAGTCAGTACAAATAATAAGGGAGAAAGGGGACAACCTTGTCTTGTGCCTTTTCTTATATTAATAAAATCTGTAAATTCTCCCTCCATCATTACCTTAGCTGTTTGTTCATTGTAAATTGCTTCTATTGCCTGAATAAATCTTCTAGCAAAGCCCATCTGTTCCATTAACAGTAACATAAATCTCCAATTCACATTATCGAATGCCTTTTGGGCGTCTAAAAATATCAAGGCCATTTGCTTTTCAGGATGCGCCTCATAGTATTCCAAAGTATCCAGAATTACTCTCATATTGTCTCTAATTTGCCGCTTTGGCAAAAACCCATTTTGGTCTGGATGAAGAAAATTATTCAAATATTTTTTAAGTCTTTCTGCTAATATAGAAGCAAAAATTTTATAATCTGCATTTAATAAAGAGATTGGTCTGTAATTCTTAATTTGGAGTGGATCCGCCTCCTCTTTTGGAATAAGTGTAATATAAGCCTCTGACCATGTTTTAGGTATCATCTTCTTTGACAAAACTTCATTCATAACTTCTAACAGTGGAATACACAGTGATTCTTAAAATGTTTTATAAAATTCTACAGGAAACCCATCTGGACCTGGTGCTTTCCCGTTATTTTGTTTCTTAAGTGCTTGACTTAATTCCATCATTGTTATATTACTTTCTAGCATTTCTTCAGTCTCTTTGGGTATCTTAGGTAAATTTGCATTCTGCAGGTACTGTTTAACTTTCTCCTCATCAATATCTTCTTTCTTATATAAATGTCTATAAAAGTCTTGGATAATTTCTTTTTTCTCTTTGCTGCCATAACAAATTTGACCTTGGTCATCTATTAACTGCAGTATTTTCCTCGACTCTTTCTCCTTTCTCAACTTATATGCTAGCCATCTACCTGGCTTATTTGCATCTTCAAAATAGTTCTGTTTAGCATTCCTAATTTTCTGTGCCAGTTCTTCTTTCTCTATTAAGTCCATTTTATGTTTAGTTATATCCAGTTTCAGTTTAACGTCTTTTTTCTGAGGTGTTTTCTGCAGTTCCTTTTCAAGTCTTTTATACTCATCCTCCAAGGCTTTAATAGCTTGCCTTTTCCTAATATTCTTTTTTCTTATATAGTCTATTATCAAGCCTCTGGCATATGCCTTCATTGTATCCCAAACATTCTGTATTGAAGTATCTTCTTTTCTATTTTCTTTAAAAAAGAAGGCCAGTTCTTTCTCCATCCATTGTGGACCATGATAAATGTCTATTTGAATAGAAAGTATATTGCTTAAGTTTAGCATTTCTTTCTCTCCATATGTCTTTTAAAGTTAGTTCATCTATCATTTTAAAAAAAGATTTAGGAAGTGTCTTTCTGTTGTGCTTTGCCGTTGTTGCTATATAGTCCAATTTATTGTCCACAATTCCGTTAAAGTCTCCCATCATAATTATATTAGCATAGTCCAGTCCAGTTATTTTCAAATGTAATTTTTTATAAAATTCTTCTTGTTTATCATTCGGGGCGTAAATTGCAGTCAAAAGTATCTTTCTATTGTTGTCCATTATTTCCACCATTAATATTCTCCCATCTTCATCAGCATAAATCAGTTTTGCTGGGGTAGCCTCTTTAATATATAAAACCACTCCTCTTTTCTTACATTGGGTCAAAGAAGTAAACAATTTCCCTAATTTTGGTTGTACTAACAGTTGTTCATGTTGCTTTTTAATGTGTACTTCTTGTAAGCAAATTATATCAAACTTTAATTTCCCTAATTTATGAAAAATCTTCCTTCTTTTAGCAGCTGAATTCAGTCCATTTATATATATTGTAATCAGTTTTTTCTCTTCCATGGTTATATTTTAGATTTAGATTTAGCCGCTCTCGTGGATCTTAATTCACGCTGATCTTTAATATCCACCTGTCCACCTACTGCGCCTTCTTCTTTTCCAATCTCCATTTTTTCCTCTTGAAATTCAATTAATGAAATCTCTTTTTCTGCCTCTTCTTCTCTCCCTCCAAAAAATTCTGCGTAGAAAAGTTCTGCTTTCTCAATTGAATCAATTCTATGTCTCTGTTCTTGCCATGTAAACATCAATCCTTCTGGGATCAACCATCTGTAATTCACCTCCTTTTTCAATAACATTTTGGTCAGAAATCGATATTCTCTTCTCCTCTCTCTCACTCTTCTAGGTATTTGTTTTAAGACCAAAATTTCTTTGCCTTTATATTTCAACGTCTTCTCTCTTGCCGCTTGTAAAATTTGTGTCTTCATGGATTTTTTAGTAAATCTGATATGAACTTCTCTGGGCAGATTATTTCTCATCGCATATCTTGTAAAGACTCGATATATCTCATCTATTCCATCCATCATCTTTTCTTCTGTTATTTCCAAGGCGTCTGCCAAGATTCCTATCATTATCTCAGCCAAATCTTGCCCTTTTTCTTCTTCTATATTTTGAAATCTAAGATAAAATTCTGACCTCTCCATCTCCCACTTCAGCATCCCACTTTTTTCTTGTTCAATCACTGTTAATCTGTTATCAATATTTCCAATCTTCTCCTCTCTTCGTTTACCCCCTTCTTCAACTTTTTGAAGTCTCTCCTCATACTTTGCCATCATCTGTTGAATATTTTCCACTTTTTCCTCCATCCTCCCTGTTCTTTGTTCGATGGTATCTGTTTTTATCTTAAGGTCTTGAATTCCTTGCATGATCATCTGTAAGGTTACTTTTTCTTGTTCTTTTTCTTTATCTTGCTTTAACATTGCCTGAATTGAACGTTGTCCAGATGGTGGGGAGGCAGAGGTGGACACAGAAGCACCCGAAGGTATAAGTTTCCTACTCATTTTAGATGGTTCCAAATCTTCAAATTCTTTCAAATTTTAATCCAATTTAAAAAAAAGTGGCCAATTATAATCCAAAATAAAAAAAGAGGGAAAGGAAAAAAGAAAAAATAGAATGAATTTCTTCAAATTCCACACCTTAATCCAGCCAAAATATTCTCAATTGAGAAAATAGAAAAAAAAAGAAAAAAGGTAGTCCAAAGTATACATTAAAAAGAAAAGCAAAAATCCCAATGGAAAAGAGAGAAAAAAAATCAAAATAAAATAAAAATGAAAAATTCAAAGGCTTCCCCTTGAAAATAAATAAAAATTAAAAATAAAGACCTTACTAGAATAAAAATATACAATAATGCTGGTAGAGGGGGTAGCGGAACTAAAAAAAAGATTAGAAAAAGAAAGTAGAAACAATACACTGCACTCTGCTTAGTTGTCCAAGGCTCTAATTATGACTCCCTTCCCTTTCCCACAAGCTTCAAAGCCAAGTCATAAATATTTAATTGTAGACAGAAATCCAGAAGAGCACCTGTAATAATATTCTACTGTGCTCTTCCCTCTATCTTATCAAGAAATGTCCTTGAGAAGGAGTCTTTCACATCTCTCTCCAGTTCAAGTAAAATATTTCCAAGCCTCTAGTTGGCAGTGTTACAAAGTTTCTTAGTTCTCACTTTCCCCCCTCCTCTCAGGACAGCATAATTAAAATAAAAAAAAACCCGCAAGAAGTATATACATATATATACAAAACAAAAAAGAAGGAAAAAAAAATAACCAAAGGGAGCCTCTAGCCTTAAAAATATATATATATATAAAAAATCCAAAGGGAGAGTAGAAAATATATATATAAAAAGGAACAGTCCGGTTATCCAGTAAATAACAATGAAGTCCGATAGCAAAATAAAAATAAAAATAAAAATAAAGCCTCGCTTTGACGTCTCCCTTAAAAAAACGCCGCTTGATCAGTTTTGTGAAAAAATCACACAGATTTCTTCTAGCAATCAAAGTGTCCTTTCAAACCTCAAA
>NW_020769701.1:31704-68500 GCF_900518735.1 Pseudonaja textilis | reverse complement strand
CTTTGTCTATCCCTTTTCTTCCTTTCTCTTTCCCTTTTTCTTTCTTTCCCTTTCCTCTTTTCTTTCTTGTCTCTTCTCTCTCTCTTTCCCTCTCTTTCTCTCTCTCTTTCCCTCTCTCTCTTTCCCTCTCTCTCTATCCCTTCCCTTCCTCCTTCCCTCTCTCCTCCTAAAGCTAGGAGAACCACCTGAAACAAACACTCACACACACACATACACGCACACACACTTCCAACAAAGTACTCACCCGCCATCATTGCTCATGACAAGGGTTCTTCCTGGCCAGTCTCCCAGAGTCCCAGGGACTGGGCATTATTGTCCATTCACACCCGGTCCTGTATTTTCTGGAAATGCCAGCAGGCAAGGCTTCTGGGTTCAACAAAGGGGTTGCAGGCGGGACCTCCTCCCCTCCCTCTTTTGGGCTGGTAACTTCAAGCAAGGCATGTGCTGCAGCCTCGCCCACCCTGCCAGCAGTTCTGGGCTAGGCAGTGGTTTGGGCTTTCCCAACTGCCTGCAAACTTACCTTCCTCCCGCAGTTGGTGGCAGAGGGAAAGGTGAGCCAGCCAGGGCAGAGCCATTGCCACTCGGCTCCCCGCCAGCCTGCATCTCATCCCCTGCTTGGATTCTCTGCAGCTGCTGGGGCTTGTGGCTGTTGAGGGGGTGCGGGAGGCAACCAGGAAGCATGAGGCTACACTGCTCGCATCGCCCTTCTGTCAGCCGCCCACCCTCTCCGGGGTGAGCGTTTTAGCCAAGTGTGGGAGGCAACCAGGAAGCACGGGGCTATGCTGCCCGCATCGCCCCTGGCAGAGGGAAGGGGCGGCAGGCAAAGGGGTGATGCGGGCCGGGTGGCATAGCACTGTGCTCCCTGGTCACCCCCCCACCCCCACCCCTAGCAGGCAAAGCCCAGAAGCTGAGGAGAATCCAGACGGAGGGGCGAGATGCAGACTGGTAGCAACTGGAGCAGCGATGGGTCAGCCCTGGCTCACCTTCCTCTCTGCCACCAGCAAGCCAGGTAAGCTAGAGGCTGGGGACAGTGGGGAGGAAGCTTGCTAGGCCACAAGTGCCGCATGCCATGGTGCTGGCAGCTAAGCAAGCCAGACAACCAGGACAGTTGCGGGGGGAAGCTTGCTAGGCCATGAGTGCTGAGGGCAGTGGCAGCTTGTCAGTGGTGGCCTAAGCTGGCCCGGGAGTCAGGCCTCAACCAGGGCTTGTGGCAGAAAAGGCGAGGGCAGCAGTGGTAGCATTGTGGTGGCAGCCTAGGCTGGCCCAGGAGCCAGGACTCAATTGGGGCTGGCAGCGGCAGCTGCATGTTGGCAACCAGGGCTTGCAGAGCTTCACTCACCTAAGGAGATCATGGTGGAAGGCAGACAGAAATGGCTGATGGGCAGGCGGGTGGGCGAAGACAGACTGCAGGCAGCGATGGCACATGGCCAAGGAGGAGTGGGGTGGGCAGGGGAAGAATGCAGTCAGAGATTGTTGCACATGCTCACAATGTCATGCAATAAGGACTGAATGGGCAGGGAACAGACAAGAGGGCAGAGCAGCAGGGCCAGCCAGGGGCCTGATTTACCAGTTCTCTGAACTAACAAAAATCATAATAACCAGTTCTACCAAATTGGTCCAAACCGGTAGAATCCCACCCCTAGAACTTCCCCTCTATCTTCACTACCTCTCCAAGGTGGCTTGGGTCCAATTTGAGTCCAATTGGACCTCCTGGCAGGTGGAATTTCATGGCTTAACATGGAGCCCCATCAAAGCACATCATTTTGCCACGACATCAGCTCCTCTCAGTTCTGCACCTTTCAGAAAGGTGTTACATAATACATCAGTGTTAAGTTCAGCACAAGCAAACACATGAGTATAGTCATTAAGATGGGATTCATAAGTATTTTTGCTTTGTGTGAATATGGCCATTGTGGTAATCTTGGATTGGTTTGATGTATTAGTTTATTTTCCATAGCTTTTCTGAATGTTATGTCCATGTATACATTTTCCCTCCTTTTCAACAGTACTGAGTGAAGTCATGGCATCACTCACTGCCCTCTTAAACAAGTACAGGTAGTCCTTGACTTACAACAGTTCATATTGTGACTGTTCAAAGTTACAGTGACACTGAAAAAAGTGACTTATGACCATTTTTCACAGTTACTGACCTTGATCACGTGATCAAAATTCAGATGCTTGGCAATCTTTATGATGGTTGCAGTGTCCCAGGGTCATGTGATCCCCTTTTGCAACCTGAGAAGCAAAGTCAATGGGGAAACAAGATTCACTTAACAACCATGTTACTAACTTAACAAATGCAATGATTCACTTAACTATAGCAAGAAAGGTCATAAAATGGGGCTAAAATCATTTAACAAGTGTTTCACTTAACAAAAGAAATTTTGGACTCAATTGTAGTTGTATGTCGAGGACTACCTATATAAGAAGGGCTTGAGAATTAAAAAATTCCAAGACTTCTTGCTGGTAGAAGAAGGAATTGATCTTGAGAAGTTCAGCCCTGGGCCACAAAGGCACAGTGGAATTTTTGGAGCAAAATATGCCTCAACTGATGTTGAACTACAAAACAAACAGGCCTAATACTGTTGTTGAACTTGCCTCAGGCAATGTCTAGCCTGGATAGACCCATCACTCCTAGCTGATGGTTATTGGCATCCATAAAGTTGGGGGGTGAGTTTTGCACATACAACACATCTAGACTATTTGGATTTGGATTGGGCTACAAAAAGAAAAAAGTTTGGTATAGAAAAAGTATTGGGCTACAGTCTAAACCACGGGTGTCAAACTCAAGGCCTGCGGACCCTTGAGGTGGTTAGATCTGGCCCGCGGGGCCACCCAAGAAACAGTGAAGGACTGGGTACTGATCTTCAACCTGGTGGCAGCCATCCAGGCCAGACTGCAACCTGCCTTACATCTGCTGTGCTGCCTCAGTCCTGCCCCTTGTCCGTGCGCATAGGAGATGGTGAGGGCATGGGGCCTGGCATCCCTGGGGACTGCGTTCTGAGCACTTCCCTTTCACCCAGGATGCCAGCCCTCGCATGCTCGCTGCCTCCTATGCCCACACCCAGGGGTGGGGGCGAGGTGGCACTGCAGATCTAAGGCTGGTCGCAGTCTGGCCCGGATGGCCACCACCAGATTGAAGATCAGCATCATGCCTGCACCAGCATCTCCATGCCCTGCTCACCGGCCTTTCATATGTGTGTGCCTGTGTGTGTGTGTGTGTGCATGGGTGGAGGTGTCCAGCAGCAGGGGACTCCACAGCCTGCTGTGACCACTGGGCTGGCCCTCCAAGAAGCAGGCGTGGTGGTGGCAGTGGCACTGGTAGAATCGGGGGAGGCACGTGATGCAGACCACCAGACGCACTTGCTCCATCCCACGTGGCTGGGATGGGGCAGGCAGCTGTCCAGCACATCCAGCAGGCCAGACACCTCTGCTTTTGGCTACTCCCTCTGCCACGGGCCAAGACAAGGTGAGGCAGGGGTTGGGGCATCTGCTGCCGGACACCATCGACCCGCCTACTCTGTCCTGTCTGTTTTTGCTTGCAGTTGGACAGCAGGTCACCGCTGGTCATCTCCAGGCCCAGCCAGGATTGCATGCGTCTTCTCATCTCTGCTGGGCTTGGGCGGCTATGGTGCCGATGGGGATACAGCTTTCCGCTCTTGGAGTGGCTGCCTTTTGCCTGCTGGGCCTGGGCACACTCTACCACCTCTACTTGGCCTTTCTAGCTGGTTGCTTCGCCTTCTTCAGGCTGGGCGAGTCTACTGAGCAGCAGTGGCGGCAGCCCACACAATGTCAAGGTGCATTGGGTGCACAAGGGGAACATGCTCCATGCGTGGGCCAAGGGCAAGACCCGTGAGGGGGCTGAGGAGAAGATGACCAGCAGCAACCTTCTCTCCAATCGCAAGCCAAAATGGACAGTGGGATGGATTAAGCGTGTCCAGTGGTCTGCATCACGTGCCTCCCCCTGCCTATGCCTGCTGCTTGGATGGCCAGTCCAGTGGTGGCAGTGAGCTCTGGATCCGTAGAGTGTGCCAGCTGAGTGGCCAGCAGACTGCGGCTGCAGCTGGAAACCATCAGCCCTTGCGCACAAAGGGCAGCAAGCACACGATGGCAGATAATTTCTGTCTGCAGCCACCCTGCCCACTGCCCCACCCACTGAAGACCCCTGTGTTCCCTCCCCAACCCTGCCCAGCCCCCACAGGTGCCCCCATGTGAGCAACATCAAGCTGGCCATGCCCCCAGACCATGCCCCATCAGCCACGCCCACCCTGGCCACACTCCTCCCCCCCAGCCCCCAGACAACAACCACCATACTGATCCAGCCCTCAGTGAAATTGAGTTTGACACCCCTGGTCTCAACTGTAATCTTCCTTTAAGTATGGAAACTGGTCAGTCACTTTCTCTGAATCCAAGCTACCTCACAGTGTTGTTATGGAGCAAATAGGTAACATTATGTGTGCCAACTTGAGTTGTAGAAATGAAAGCAAGATATAAATCTACAGGTAGTCCTTAATTTACAACCATTCTTCTAATCACGATTTTAAGTTATATTGGTGTTGAAAAAAGTGACATACAACACATCCTCGAAGTTGCAACCATCATAACACCCTTTCGCTTATGTGATCACAATTTAAACACCTGTCTTGCATTTGTGATTCTTGCAGCATCCTGCAGTCACATGATTGTGATTTGCAACCTTCCCAGCTGGCTTCCGGAAAGCAAAGCCAATGAAGTAAGCTAGGTGTGTTTAACAACCATCTGATTCATCATTGCCATGATTTACTAACATCTGCCATGATTTGCTTTGCAACTGCCATGATTCACTTAACCGTCATGGTAAAGAAAATATTGCAAAATTGAGTCTAGTCACATAATGTCTCACTTAAAACCACATTGCTTTGTGACTGAATTCCAGTCCTAGTTGTGGTTGTATGTTGAGGACTATCTGTAAAATTCAATAAATAATCTGTTCTCTGCTTCCCACTATCTTTCCTTTACATCTGATGGTAAAAGAAAGCTATCAGTCTTCTATCACATCAAAATGATATAGCTACAGTGACCCACAAGTCATCCTTGAAGGGAATCACTTGCCATTTGTCAGTCTTGTTAGCAAATGTGCATTGGGGAAAATTCCACATATTTGGAATAGACCCATAAATTGGGGCTATATTTCTCTAGGGATAATTTTATAGGAGAAAAATAGTATAGTGGGGTGCAGTACCTGCTTAGAAAATGAAAGACTTTCATGTACGTTGTATAGAAAAATAAAGTGTTGGGGAAAATGTGGACAAAATTCATGTGACACCACAAGTGTGGATTTTCTGGACTTTAGGATTCACAGAAAAATTAGTTGGAATGTGTTATTAAATTCCAATAACGATTGGAAAATGGGGCACGATGGCTCAGCAGTTAAAGATGCTGAGCTTGTCAGCTGGAAAACTAACAGCCCAGGTTTGTGACCCAAGCGCCACATGACGGGATGAGCTCCCATCATTTGCCACAGGTTCTGCCAACCTAGCAGTTCAAAACCATGCACAAGTGGGTGGGATAAATAGATACAACTTCAGTGTGAAGGTAACAGTGTATTGTGCACCTCAGTATATTATCATGACTATGGAAGTATCTTCAGACAAATATTGGCTCTCTTGGCTAAGAAACAGACATGAGCATCACCCCTAGAGTCAGACATGACTTGACAGGGGAAACCTTTTACCTTTTTTAATTATTGAAAATTCTGCCATTGGTGGTACACATTTATCTGGAGGGAATAATAATTGAGAAGAATGGAGAAGGTGATCTTCCATCTTACCCAGATTGTGAAGATGGAGTGAGGTTTCAGGTGTTGAACTGAGTAAATAAATGGCCCAACATCTTATCCATCTTATCCATCTCATCCTAACTTCCCCTGCATTTCCATCCCTTTGTTTTATTACTTCTCTGCACTGGATATGTGAGTTTTGGAAAACATTGCCACTAGTATGTTGTACTTTTTTGAGAGCTATCTACAATCTTTCTCTGTGAAAGTGCATTCTTGGATTTTCTTCTGCCTATGAGTGTTAGCCTGTGTGATAAGTGAGAGCAGAAATGAAATAACAGGCTTGATATTCTGAAACACGTAACTGGCTTTTATTAGATACTGCAGTATCGATCAACCTTTAACACATACTGGTCATAGAATGAGGAAAAGGAGACGCCTCTTCCAGTAAAGACCACATATTTATACCCAAATATGGTTATATAAACAGTTACATAACACGTCTTGTTTTCCAAATTAAAAATACATAGAATCCCATAGGAAAGTTGTGGGTCTTTCCACAAAAATTCCCCCACTTGACACTGGAAGATTATCAACATTCTTTATTCAGATTTATCTCCAGATTTCCTGTTATTCAAATACCAGAAGATTATAATAGGGTCATTACTTTCTCTTAATGTGACTATATAATGTCAAAGCGCCCTAGAACATATCTCTAACTTAAGCCAAGTACATAGTTTTGCAATCTGGTATAATTGTCTAGCAAAAACACATTTCATAACTGTTCTGAACTTTTAAAAGTTCAGACTGTGAACACAAAATGGCTTCAGTTTGGCTCTTTATATTCTCAGGTGTAATAACCAAATTCCACCTATAACAATCCACCGTTTGTTTTTGTAACCAATTTACACTTGAGAATTATCATCAAGCTCTCTCAACATAAGCCTAACTTCCTGCTGACTAAATATTTTACATTTTACTTCAGGTTTCTTAGTCTTACAACAGCAGAAATATAATTCACATAATGGTATACTCTTAACACAAATACATGAAATAAACCCTATTATAAGGATTATAACAATTCCAAGGAATATCTCCTTTATCCATCCAAAATCTGGTAACCAGGAAGTCAAAACATGCCATACATGTCTTAAAGCATTACTATCTGTAACATGAGTTAAATGAGTAGTTATATTATGTAAAGCCTTCAGCTTAGACTCAATAAATTGTGATTTGTCTTTAATTTCAAAACAACAAAGTCCTTCAAATTTCTCACATCCATGACCTATTCTAAGAAGTATATGATCAATCACTACGTGGTTCTGTAACACAGACTTCCTTATTTCTCCCATCTCATCAGCTAAAGCTGCAATAGCAGAGGAAGTTACATTAATACTCTTAGCTAAAGCACAAGCTAAATGTCCCAACTGCATATTATTATAGTATGTAGCTCCCCAGGCAAATATTCCCAAAACACCTGCTTCTATTTTAGACAAAACTACTACTTCATCATCACAATCTGAAGAATAGGCATCACTAAGATCTGATCTTTTACCTCTATATTTCTTCACATGTTCACCTACAGGCTCATGTTCATCTCCCCAACGGGCTATAGACCATCTAACTGTGGGAGAAGTATATATAATAATATGAGGTTCTTTATGCTCTCTAGGTTTAGAAGCATCCTCATGTTCTTGAACGTGGACATGTTCATGTTCCTCTCTTACTATTGTATCATCCTGTACAGGTTCTCTATAAAACCTAGGATCATGATACAAACTAGAATTCATAACTTCATAGTATAATTGAGTCTTTTTGTTTATATTCTTGGGATGAGCAGTAGCCATAATAGTCGTTAAACGACCAATTGTACAAGGACCACCTATTGCATTAGCTGGTATAAATGCATATGCATATGCTCCACAAAACATAAACCAACCTCTACAGGTGAAACTCAAAAAATTAGTATATCGTGCAAAAGTTCATTTATTTCAGTAATGCAACTTAAAAGGTGAACCTAATATATGAGATAGACTCATTACATGCAAAGCAAGATAGTTCAAGCCGTGATTTGTCATAATTGAGATGATCATGGCTTACAGCTCATGAAAACCCCAAATCCACAATCTCAGAAAATTAGAATATTGTGAAAAGGTTCAATATTCTAGGCTCAAAGTGTCCCACTCTAATCAGCTAATTAAGCCATAACACCTGCAAAGGGTTCCTGAGCCTTTAAATGGTCTCTCAGTCTGGTTCAGTAGGAATCACAATCATGGGACAGACTGCTGACCTGACAGTTGTGCAGAAAACCATCATTGACACCCTCCATAAGGAGGGAAAGCCTCAAAGCGGCAAAAGAAGTTGGATGTTCCCAAAGTGCTGTATCAAAGCACATTAATAGAAAGTTATGTGGAAGGGAAAAGTGTGGAAGAAAAAGGTGCACAATCAGCAGGGATGACCGCAGCCTGGAGAGGATTGTCAGGAAAAGGCCATTCAGAAGCATTGGGGACTTTCACAAGGAGTGGACTGAGGCTGGAGTCAGTGCATCAAGAGCCACCACACACAGACGAATCCTGGACATGGGCTTCAAATGTCATATTCAGTTGCTCCTGAACAACAATCAACATCAGAAGTGTCTTATCTGGGCTACAGAAAAACAGAACTGGTCTGTTGCTCAGTGGTCCAAAGTCCTCTTTTCTGATGAGAGCAACTTTTGCATCTCATTTGGAAACCAAGGACCCAGAGTCTGAAGGAAGAATGGAGAGGCACACACTGCAAGATGCTTGAAGTCCAGTGTGAAGTTTCCACAGTCTGTGTTGATTTGGGGAGCCATGTTGTTAGATCTGGGAGGATGGTTCAAGAACGGAGGCAAGACTCAGATAACAACAACAGCTCTTTATTAGTGACTTCAGATCTGAGCAAACTATCCCAGCCGCAGCAGCCCCTTATATAGGGCTGGCTGCGGCTAGGCAGCCAATGAAAGCGATTTGAGTTTGCCGCTCTTGGCAGGGCCAATCGCGACAGCCCGTTTACTAGCCAATCGCATCAGTCTGTGGCGACCAATCACGATCTGCTATTCACGGACCAATCAGATTTGCAGGCTTTCGAGCCTGCTAGTCCAGAACACCCCTCCCCTCTCGGTTCCGTTTAAGGGGTGGAGTAATATAGTCTCGCAGGTAGGCAGGTCTTCGCACCTGTCTACCTGACTTATGCAATTCCAATTGTCCATGTTCAAATTCGGGTTCAGATGGACTGTTTGCTGGATCTAGCAGGAACAGTGAACCGGTGCCATGGTTAGGGCTCTCTTCTGATGCCCCCGGGGTGATAGAGTCCTCGGCTTCGTTGCTACTGCTATGGCTCCCCGGGCTCGCTGAACCTGCTTGGCTGCTGCTTCTTGGTGAAGTTTTCGTCTGCCCAGGTTCAACTACAGCTGGTGAGTATTGCAAGCTATGGTGTGGTGATCTCAGTGTTAGTTCAGAATAAACAGGTGTTGGTTCTATTTCCGGGCTCATGGCTTCCCCTCCCCCCCTGGTGTCAAGGTTGGGGTCAGGGATGGAAGTTGTGGTCAGTCTGGAGCGTAGCTGGTCAATATGGCGTTTCCACTCTCTGCCATCAGAGGTGAGTAGACGGTAGGAGCGGGGACCTGTAACTTGAGTTACTTGAGCAGGAATCCAGAGGGGATCCCCAGAAAAAATTTTTGGAAATACAAGGTCTCCTACCTTAAAGGCGCGGAGCTTGCTGCTGGAACCCAGGGGCTTTTCCGGGGTGTAGGCAGGGTGCAAGCGGTCTAGAGGCGATCTGAGTTTCCTGGCCATCAGGAGTTCAGCTGGGCTCTTGTTAGTCGTGCTGTTAGGTGTGATGTGTTGAAGAAGCAGCATTCTAGTGACTTTATCATGGATATTACCTTGTTCCATTTTCTGTAGGGTTTTCTTTGTGAATTGAACCATTTGTTCAGCCCTACCATTCGCTGCTGGATGAGCCGGCGATGTGAGTGCATGTCGGATGCCCCATTCAGCTAGGTATTGTTCAAAGGCTAAGGCAGTAAATTGGGGCCCATTGTCAGAAACCAGGACATCAGGTAGGCCGTGTGTGGCAAAGAGTCTGTTCAATTTCTTGATGACTGCCTCAGTAGTGGTTGTTTTCATTTTATTGACCTCGAGCCAGTTAGAATACGCATCTACAGTTATTAGGAAAGTGTGGCCTCTAGTAGGTCCCGCAAAGTCAATATGAATGCGAGACCAGGGACCCCTGGGTGTTTCCCATTCTGCTGGTGGAGCTTTTGGTGGGGCTGAGTGGTTTTCCTGGCATCTGTTACAAGAGGCGACCCAGGTTTCAATTTGTTTGTCCATACCTGGCCACCAGGCGTAACTTCTTGCCAGCACTTTCATACGCACGATGCCCAGGTGTCCATCGTGTAGCATTTGCAGGACTTTTTTTTGTAGTTTAGTTGGTATGACAACTCGGTCTCCACATAAAACGCACCCTCTTTGTGAGAAAAGCTCTGTCTGTCTGTTTTTGAATGGCTTAAAGGTTTCCTTGGGGTCGTAGTCTGGCCATCACCTCTCCACCCAGCCAAGAACTCGTGCCAAACAAGAGTCTCTTTTGGTTTCAAAGGCGATGTCCTGGGCCGTTAGTGGAGGTGAGGGAATTGTCTCAATTTGTAGTACTGGGAGCATGGGAGCTGGGTCTTCCTGTGGCTCGGGTAGTGGCGAGCGGATCAAGGCATCTGTGTGAGGAATAGATTTCCCCGGGCGATACTTTAATTGATAGTCGTAGGCAGCTAGAAATTCCGACCATCGCGTCATTCTGAGGGAGAGAATGTGTGGGGTAGGTTTGTCACCCGCCAGAATGCCAAGTTATGGCTTATGATCTGTGATAATAGAAAATGGTCTCCCATAAACATATTCATGAAACCTTTTAATTGCAGAGACAATAGCAAGGGCTTCCTTATCTAAGTGGCTATAGTTTCTTTCTGTTTTTGACAGAGTTCTTGAAAAAAATGCAATTGGCCTTCCGGTGGCAGGACAGGGACGTCCAGAAGTGGAGAAGCCCAGCTGGGGCTTTCAAACACCTCTTCTCGCGTTTGGAGGGATCCCCAGTGGATACACGAAACCCGTAGAGCTTCGTGTCAGTATAGAGGACCCCCGGGTTGCTGTTTGGGGGTAGGCAACTCCCCAGCAACGAAGGAAGAGCCTCTGAGACCAGCGCGATTGAGCCAGCTGCCAGCTAATGGCGGCTCCAAAGTCCGGTCTGCCACTGAACTGACGAAGCAAAAAGTGACAGCCTGAAGGGTCTGAGCGGAAAAGGGCAGAAGGACTACAAAGCCGTGAGAGAGATCGGTCTGATTCTCCCTGTTTCATTGTGAGTAACAGTGGGGGAAGCTGGAGACAAGCGGCTAGAAAAGCAGTTTGAAAAGTGAAAGGGGGATAAATGCGGATAGAGTGGCTCGACACTTAAAGTGAAAGTGTGGATTGGAGCGTTGCCGAGGAGAGAAAAAGGCGGTGGGGAATTTAAGAAGCTCGGGAGTGGATTGCCATCTCGGATCAGCGTTTGAGAAGGCTAGAAGACTAGGAGAGGATTTTAGCTGCAAAGGAGGGCAGAGCGAGAGGTAGAGAGCCAGATAACGACGCACTGACTTTTATATGCAACATCCTTTCCTTTTAGCATTATTGCCTACAAAACTGATTTCTAAAGTGATCGATCTGAGGCGGATGCCCAAAGTGACTGTGGACTGACAATTGCTGGCAGAAGGGAAGAAGAAGAGGGAAGAAGAAGAAGGAAGAGGCAGACGGAAGCCTGGCCAAGACTGATCGCTGATCGCTGACAGCAATTAGTCAGCATTTCTTCCCCCTGCTTCCTTGGTGCGCCCAGGAGGAGAGACTATAAGACTAAAACGCCAGCCCCAACTCAGACTTGTTTTTCTATGGAACTAATCCCACAGATACGTGCTTAGTGATTCCCTAAAATTGAAAAGACCCTTTTCCTCCTGCACTCTTTCTCTCTCTCCCTTTCTCTTTGGTCTTTCCTTTTTTTCTATAATAGTTATAAATACAAGTATAAAGGCAAACTGCTTGTTACAGTTATTAGGGTTTACAGATTAGACTCTCTTGGATATATAAAAATTTTAAGGTCTGTTAATAGGGTTGTCTCAGATAAAATGGAATCTTAAATATTAATATACACTATAGGACAAAAGTATATATAGAGTGAGAAATTCTAGAGTTGGTTGTATGCTTTAAACAAGTATGATTTATTAGGGGTAAAATACAATTAACTCTGGTATTTGAATTTAATATAGAGAATAATACATAATACATAATATTTGATTACATTCTATTGTATAGCATCTATTGTATAGTATTGTATAGTATCTGATAACACTCTATTGAATTGGAACTTAATTTACCTGAATGACAGATTGGGCCGAAGAAAGAGATCTAAAATTATCTGGTGTGTAAGCTTAGCAAATAGATCTGTAATCACACTTAAAGGGCTATTACATCGAATGGTGATTTGGGATAATATTCTTAACATTGTCCAATTGCAAAAACAAATCTTATCAGAGATGACTTCCACAACAACCACGGCCCTGAAAACAGGAAGGAAGAACACCCAGACCTTGATGACAACTCTGGCAACTGCCTCCCCAACAACGCAGAAAACTATAGAAGAGACCTTGACAGGAGAAAAACAACCGACTGTTACTAATGCCAACCTACAAGCGACATTATTATCCCTGCAAGAATCAATGCAAGAATCAATGTCTAGAATGCAGGAGATTATGATTAGGAATCATAATGAGACCAGAGCCGATATTAGCGAACTGAAGGAAGAAATGGGTAAATTAAAAGAGGAGATGAGAGCAGATATACAGAGAGTTGAAGATAGGGTTGGGACAATGCAATTGGCCATGGAAAGAACTGAATTAAAAATAAAAGAAATAGAGAAGAGGACGGAACAAGCGGAGAGGAACCTAGAAAGGACTGAGGAAGATTTCAAAAATGTTAATAGAGAAATGGAAGATTCCTTGGCCCAACTTGAGATGGACAGAGCAGCTGCATACTTAAGGTTCCAAAACGTGGAGGAATCCAAAAATGAAGAATTAGAACAATTAATGGCAGGTTTGTTGGCTGAACTAGTTGAAAAAGAGAAAGATGACTTACTCAAAGAATTTGATGAAATCTATAGGGTGAACACCAGTTATGCAAGGCGTCACAATTGCCCGAGGGAGATCCATATCCGCTTTTCAAGAAGATGCATGAGAGACCTAATACTTAGAAAGGCCAGAGATGAGAGAATATTATATAAGGGCAAAGAGATCATAATTCTCAAGCAGATTCCAAGAAAAGTGAGGGCCATAAGGCAAGAATATAAATTTTTAGCCAATTACTTAAATAAAAACGAAATCTCATTCAAATGGCTAATCCCAGAAGGGATGCTAATATCATGGAAGGGAAGAAAAATTAAAATAGACTCAATAGAACAAGCACAAAACTTCCTAGAACAGCTAACAACCAAGGAGGATCAACTCACTAGGGAGAAAACCCAAAGGAATATGCAGGAAGTTCATAACCGCCATAGGAACAAAGAAGAAAGATCTGTCCAAACTCAAGGGAAAGACAACTTACAACGAGAAAGAGAAGAAACAACTCCATATCAACCACAAGAAGAGAGCCGTATAGTTACGAGACAAAAAGCGAGGCAGACTTAAGTAAATGGACGAAGGAAGGAAAATTCTTTCCATTAATATAAATGGCCTAAATTCAAGAGCTAAAAGGAAAAGGATTCTAACCAAACTAATAAAACAAAATGTTGATATAATTTGCATACAAGAAACACACATTAGGAAAAGTGAGGAGAAATTCCTAGATTGTCCGAAACTGGGAAAATTATTTACAGCACCAGCAGATAAACACAAAAAGAAAGGTATTGCAATCTATGTGAGAGATGACTTAAAAGCGGAGTTAATCTGGGCGGACCCTGAAGGAAGAACTCTGGTGGTACAAATCTCGATTAATGGCATTACATTTTTACTGGTAGTAATCTATGCCCCAAATGATGATCGAGGTAAATTTTTTAAACATCTCCATCAAAAAATAACAGATTTTGAAAATGGTAATATTATCCTGATTGGCGATTTTAACTCTATTGCTGACTACCGGAAGGATCATAGTAATAGGAGTAAGAACAAAAAAGGAAATAGAGAATTCTCTAAGCCATGTAAGGATACGTTGAATGAAATGAATCTGGTAGATATCTGGAGAAAATTAAATCCCAAAAAAGAACAGTTTACTTATTATTCTAACCCACACAAAATTTGGACAAGAATAGATATGGCTTGGATAAACGGTGAATTAATTAATGAAATCAAAGATAGCAAAATCTTACCAAATGACTGGGCTGACCACAACCCAATTCAAATAACCTGGAGAGGTAGAAGAAAACCAAAGAAAAGATGGACTTTTAACACTCATTTAATAAAAGAAGAAGAATATACTAACAAACTGAAAGAAGAACTGAACTTCTTCTTAAAGGAAAATAATAATGATCTAACTTCGAAACAAAATATATGGGACACATTAAAGGCATTTATAAGAGGAATAACAATCTCTTACAATGCTATGAGAAATAAAAGAAAGTATGCCCAACAAAGTAACCTACAACAAGAAATTAAGGATTTAGAAACCCAACTACAAAAGAACCCCAAAAACCAAAGAATACGGAACCAGTTAACAACAACTAAACACAAACTAAATTTACTGGAACAAGAAAAATTGGAGATTAGTCTGAAAATGACTAAACAAATCTACTTTGAGCATGCAAACAAGCCAGGGAGATGGTTAGCCCACAAACTTAAGAAAGCGAAAGAAAAAAGATTGATACACCAATTAATGGACGAGGGGGGCAATATGCAAGAGGAGATAGAGAAGAAAAAAGAGATCACTTTTAAATACTTCGGGAAACTATGCAAAAAAGAAGAAGTTTGTGAGGATAAAATAATGAAATACCTGGAGGAAGCGAATGATAAAGCAATTGGAGAGGAAGAGATAGAATTATTAAACCAAAATATAACATGGTCCGAACTGAAGTCAGCAATAGAGAAGCAAAGTAACAATAAAGCACCAGGACCGGATGGGATACCGGTAGAACTTTACAAAATAATCATAGAACAAATTGGACCACTGATGCTGGAGGTATTTAATGAGGTACTCTTAGCAGCCAAGATGCCAGACTCGTGGAGGGGAGCCTTAATTTCGCTGATCCCGAAGGAGGACCTAGACCACAGACTTATTAATAATTATAGACCAATTTCGCTCCTGAATGCAGATTACAAACTATTCTCTTCTATAATAGCCAATAGATTAAAACAGGTTTTAAACACTTATATCCATGAAGATCAAAATGGATTTCTCCCATTTCGACAAATTAAGAATAATTTAAGAACAGTGATAGACATTTCAGAATACTATGAAGCCCACCCGGAAAAACAATTTGCATTTATGTTTTTGGATGCTGAAAAAGCATTCGACAATTTAAATTGGCATTTCTTAATTCAAAAACTATATAATATGAATCTTGGCACCAGATTTGAAAATGTCATCACTACAATTTACCACACTCAACAGGCAAACATTCTAATAAATGGGGAACAAACTGGCCCGATAAAAATAGAAAAAGGGGTAAGACAGGGTTGCCCTCTCTCCCCTCTGCTTTTCATATTCGCCCTAGAATCTCTTCTGACGTACATTAGGCAAAATTTGAGAATTAGAGGACTGAGGATCAAATCAGAAGAGTATAAAGTACAGGCTTTCGCTGATGATTTGGTTTTTTTTCTGGAGGAGCCCATAGAAAAAGGACACAACTTATTAGAAGAACTAGAATGATTTGGAGAAGTCGCGGGATTTAAAATAAACAGGGGAAAAACAAAATTAATGACTAAAAATTTAACAGGAGACCAGAATAAAGAGCTAGAGACAACAATGGGAATACAGGTGACAAAAAAAATTAAATACTTAGGAATTTGGCTAACTCCACAAAGCAAATCGTTAAAAGAAAACAATTATGACAAACTTCTCCAACAATCTAAGAAAGACTTAGATTCCTGGAGTAATTTACAACTTTCCTTATTGGGCAGGATTGCTTTGATTAAGATGAATATTCTGCCAAAATTTCTATATTTATTCCAGACAATTCCAATCAAACTAAATAAAAATTTTTTTATGGAACTTAACAAGATAACGTTGAATTTCATTTGGCAGGGGAAAAAAGCTAGGATTAACGTAAAAGCACTACAAGATTTGAAAAGCAGAGGAGGGTTAGCCTTGCCAAACTGGGAAACATATCATACGGCAGCCACCCTACTATGGATAAAGGATTGGGTGAACCTAACCAACAAAAGAACACTAGTATTAGAAGGCCACGATATGCAGAAAGGATGGCATGCCTTTCTGTGGGAATCTGGAAAACCCAGGCAATCATATTTCCATAGGCATCTTATCAGGGACTCTTTATTAACTAATTGGAAAAAAGTACGTAAAAAACTTTATCTAAAAATACCGATTTGGCTATCTCCAATGGAAGCGATAGTACACCCTAATAATTTGGATATAACCAAAATGATTAAGTACGAAAATTTATTAGACCCACAAGGAAAGTTGAAAACACGACAAGAATTATAAGAGCGAGGATTTATAATTGATCAGTGGGTGTACCTTCAAATTCATAGTAAATACAAACAAGACATTAAGGAATTTGGAATCTACAATAAATTACAGACTCTAGACAAAATTCTATTAGGACCAAGTAAAAAAAATATATCTAAATTTTACAAATATTTATTAGAAACAGAACTAGAACAAGAAATTGTCAAGGGAAATATGATTGCGTGGAGCAGAAATGTGGGTCGGAGCATTACCCTAGCAGAATGGGAAAAGATCTGGAACAGGAACATTAAGATCACGAAATCAGCAGCTTATAAAGAAAACTTATATAAAATGTTTTATAGATGGCACCTGCCCCCTTCGAGATTGGCGAAGATGCACCCCAACACGAGCCCCAAGTGTTGGAAATGTCAATACATAGAAGGTACCTTCTTCCACATGTGGTGGTCATGCAAGGAAACCCAGAAGTACTGGCAAAAAATTAGGCACTGGCTAGAGGAAATAACCATGGAACAAATTGAGTACAAACCAGAGTCCTTCCTTCTAGGAATTTTTGATAAACAAATATCCAAAAAATCGAAGTATATTACAATCCATATCTTAACCGCGGCCAGACTGGCATTTGCCCAGTGCTGGAAACTACCCTCTATCCCCACTGAACTTATGGTTATTCAGAAAATTTTACAATGCGCCGAAATGGACAAACTAACCCAAGCATTAAAAAATAAAGAATCTTCAACCTATTATAGCAATTGGAATCCTTTGTACATTTGGCTTAATCAAAGATAGATCACCTCTAAGAAAATTAAGGCTGAGGCCTCCGAAGCAGAAATAAAGAAAAGCACCGCCGACGATAGTTTTGAAGAAGAAAAGACCTTACAGACAGTCACAAAAATATGGTTTTATTAGAATTGTTTTCCCTATTTTTGTTTTCCCTACTTTTCCCCCCCCTTCCCTTCCCTTTCCCTCTTTCCTCAATCAAGCCTTCCTCTCTTTCCCTCTTGGCCTATGCCAAGACCTGTTCGTCTTTTTGTTGTATATAATTTGTAGCTGTGTTGTTGTCTTTTTAAAAGTAAAACTAATAAAGTTTATTTTAAAAAAAAAAGAAAAAGAAAAAAATGCAATTGGTGCCTCTGAGCCGTTTGGTAGGACGTGGCTCAGGATGGCCCCCACCCCAAATGGTGAGGCATCACAAGTAACAGTCAAGGGGAGTGTCTCGTTATATTGAATTAGCACTGCATCAGAGGTAAGGAGGTCTTTTACTTGCTGGAAGGCATGTTCCTCCTGGCGTCCCCAAATCCAGGAGGCCCTTTTATCAAGTAGTCTATGAAGGGGCTCTGCAACAGTCGCCTTCTGGGGTAGGAAAATGTTATAAAAGTTAATAAGTCCCAGGAAGGCTTGGAGGTCAGTTTTGTTTTTAGGTCTTGGGGCATTTTTGATAGCTGCCAATTTCTTTTCTGTAGGGTGGATTCCTTGTTTGTCAAGAAGGTAGCCAAGAAACTCCACCCTTTCTGTGCATAGCTGGCACTTTTCCTTCTTAACCTTGAGTCCAGCATCTTTGAACCTTTGTAGGACTGTTCTGAGGCGTTTCTCTAATTGACTTTTTGTTGGGGCTGCTATTAATACGTCATCAAAATAGGGCACGACCCCTTTTATACCTTGTAATAGTCTCTCCATCAGGCTTTGAAAGATGCCTGGGGCTACGCTTACTCCAAACTGGAGCCTGTTGCATTTGAATGCACCACGATGTGTGACTATAGTTTGGGCTTCTGCAGTCTCGGAATCAACTGGCAGCTGTTGATACGCTTGGGCCAGATCTAATTTTGTGAATATTCTGCCACCCCCAAGTGAATGCAGGAGATGCTGAACGACTGGTACTGGATAGGCGCTCTGCTGTAGCACGTGATTGAGGGTGGCCTTGTAGTCACCACAGATTCTCAAGGACCCGTCAGGCTTTATGGGGGTGACAATTGGTGTCTCCCATCGGGCGTAGTCAATAGGTTCTAACACGCCTTGTGCAATTAATTTGTCCAGTTGCTCATCAATTTTGGGTTTGAGAGCAAAGGGAACTTGGCGTGGCTTTAGGCGAATGGGCGCAATGTCGGGGCGAAGATTAAACGAAATAGGGGACCCCTTGTACTTGCCTAAGCTTTCGCTGAACACTTCTCGGAAGTCGTGGACGAGGGCTGCCTCCCAGTCATCGTCTTCAGTATGATGGATGCCAGCCATTCTGATTCCTAATGGCGCGAACCACTGAAGGCCCAATAGACTTGGCCGGTCTCTGTCTACGATGGTGAGTGGTAGAATTGCATTATGTCCCTTGAAAGAGACCTGGAAATGGCGGGTACCTGCGACTGGAATCCGGTTGCCTTGATAATCTTTCAGTATGAGTCTCTGACTGCTGAGGTCTTGGCATCGGATGTTGGGAATCAGTTGCTTGAGTGTTTTCCAGGATACCATGGATAGTGATGACCCAGAGTCGACTTCCATGATGCACGGTTTATTTTCAATGGTGACCTTTACACGGATGTTTTTAGCGTCAAGCGATGAAGCGTGGCCGATGGTGATGGTTTGATGAGCCTCTTCTCGTCTGGGTGTGCCGTTAAACCTTCGGGGTCTGCTGTACTGGTTCCACTGGTTGCTAGGGTTGTCCCTCTGTGTGGTGGAGTTGCCATTATTCCTTTTTGGGCTGCTCCCTCTCCATCTGGGGCTGGAATTTCTTTTGTTTCTGCATACTTTCGCAATATGCCCTCGTTTTTTGCAAAAACGACACATGCCGTCTAAGAATCTGCATTCGGATCGAGGATGGTTTCCCTCGCATCCGGCGCATTGGTAGTTGGATTTATGACCCCACTGGTCCCGTTGCTCACGTTCTGACCGGAGTCTGTGGACTTCTTCCTCCTCGCTGTCTGAGGATGACTCGACATCTTCATGATGGGTGGTCGATGTGTACTTGTCTGAAGGTTTCCCAGCATTGTTGGTGGGTTGGCGGTTGGTTCCGCTGGTTCGGCGCATTCGTGCTGCTGATTTACGAGTGGCTTCAGCTGCAGTGGCGTCTGCTATGGCATCTGCAAGCGAGATGTCTCCCTTGGCCATGATCTTGCTCTGGACAGTTGGATCTCTAAGGCCAAGAATGATTCGGTCTCTCATGGCTTCTTCGAGATTGGCGAAGCCACATAAACCGCCCAGGTTCCTCAGGTCTGCCACGAAATCCCCAACGCTCTCACCTTCACGCTGGTCCCTCTGATAGAACTCGTGTCTGCGAATGAGAGTTGGTACTGCTGGGGCGTAATGGTTGCGCAGGATGGGAGCAAGGGTGTCCCAATCCATAGTTTTAACTTCAGCTGGTTTCGCTAATGAATCCAGTTCCTGTTTCAACTCTCTATACTGAGAAACAGCAGGGAGACTTCCTCCCCCCTTCTCCCCCACAGCATCTTGCGCAGACTCAGCTATGTTATAAGGAGGAGGACGTACACAACCAGCATAATCTAATGGATCCCACTTATCACTTTCCTTGGCATACAAAATCTTTTTATTATTTTTACCAGGAGGAGGGAATGGATCAGTATACTATACCAAGGCACTACATAAGGCAACTGAGAGTCTAACTTCTTTTTAGTCAAAACAGCTTTCAAGACATTAATCCAATATATATCAGATTCCCCAAACTGCAACCACCTATAATTAGGAAGTTTTAAAATATGATTTGGCCATTAAGCTGTACAAAGTTCAATTAAACGTATTTTATCTAGGGACTTTGTATACTGAACCAACCATGTCTCATTCCATTGATTTATTAACTCCCCGAGAGGAGAAAACATAGGAATGGAAGGAACTTCACTAGCAACATCTGGTTTCTTTAACCAGGAATTCCAATTCCCCATTTCTGCCCCCCCCCCCCCCCCCCGGAAATGACAGGAAAAAGAGAAACAGTGAAACAGCACAGACACAGACTTCTCACAGACTCACACGCTTCACTCCAGGCAAACCAAACCTGATGTAAAAATATACAAGCCTTTTTTCTTTTCTAAAAAAATGTGAAACATTTCAAAATGTTGAAAAAATGTTTAAAAAAATGCTGCAACACAATCTCTTATGTATATATATATATATACAGTATTATACATACACACATATATATGGTATTCAGCTTTGTTCGGGTATTTTCCCACATCATTATAGTTGTGCTTTTAAAATTGTAGCAACATTTCGGACAGAATCTCATCTGCCATCATCAGGCTTGTGTAATTGTGTTCATCTGTGAGTCAGGCTTTCACAGCCGTTTCTGTTTTAAATTTGGTGCTAGCCTACTGCGGTGTTAGAATGGTTTTTTCTTCATCCTGATTGATTGGGAATCTTGGTCTGTATTTATTGGTCTTGGAGTTTGCTGTGTTCTGCTTGATTGGTGTTTCTAATATCTTCTGTCTGTTTTTGGCTGGCAGGGGGGTGCTAAGAGGCGGCAGGGGGGCATTCGAGACGCTGGCCCTGCACTGCTCCGGAGCCTCAAATGTGGCAGCTCCGATGCACCACTCCGGTGCAACAGTCAATGGCATCCGTGGATCACTGAGGGGAAGGCAGGGGAAGGGGGGCTTTGACCACATGCCCACTATCCAGTATTCCGCTCAGCCAAGCCTGCCCCTCTTTGTAGTTGCCGTGCCTGACAGCAACTTCACAGGCTGCCCCTCCCACCAGGGATCAGCTTCCCAAGCTGCCCCCCCTGGGGCACTCACGTCGTAGAAGGTGGTGCTTTTCCCTCCTTCCTGGAACAGGGCAGGGTTGAGGAAGCCCAGGGCAGGAAGCTTTGCTCTACTTTTGCAACCTGCCGCCACTGCATTCGACGTGCCAGCTCCGAAGGCTCACACCATTGAGCCACTTGCACTGCTCTGGTGCAACAGTCAATGGGGTGAGCCTGCAGTGCCAGTGCCTTGAATGCCCCACTGCCACCTCTTAGCGCCCCCCCCAAGGGGCCAGGCAGAAGGGCGCTAAAAGGTGCCAGAGGGATGTTTGTGGCGCCGGCACTGCAGGCTCACCCATTGACTGTTGCACTGCTCTGGAGCCGGCGCCTCAAATGCGGGGGTGGCGGTTTTGCTTTACTTTCCCAAAGTGCCACCGCTGTCGCATTCTGTCTGTCTGTCCGTCCATCAGTCCATCTGTCCATCCGTCCACCCATCCATCCAAAAGGTCTGTCTGTCTGTCTGTCTTTCTGTCTACCTACCTACCTATCAATATAGATTGATCTATCTACCTACCTACCTACCTACCTACCAACTTATCCACATACCTACCTACCTACATATCTATCAATATAGATCTACCTATCTATCTACCTACCTACCTACCTCTCTCTGTCTCTGTATCTATCCATCCTGTTAGGCATCCAGAATTGTCCATGGTAATCAATCACTCCGAGACAAGTATAATCTCCAACTGATTTATTAGGAACAGCTCTGGTACTTCTATTGAATTTCCAAACTGAAACTCATTTTCAGCTCATTTCACAAAATCCACCTTCTCTCCTCCTTCTTCTTACACTTCATTAATCACAAGAACCAATTAACTGCAGCTGGAATTTTTTAATGTGACATACAAAATAACCTGGAACTTTCCAACTCCTCCACCCCCCTTTGCATTCCTTATAACAATCTTGGCAGCTGAATCTCAGAGCTGACAGGCGTCCCCCCTTGAAAACTCCTCCTAAAAGAAAAACAACCAAAACAGATAGAGGGGTTAATACATTGTCTTTAACCCCCTCTCCCCCCTCCAAGAGGACCCTTTGGTTTGTGGGGGAAATCCTCATGGAATTGGGTAACCAATTGATCAGCATGGACATCCCAACTCTTTACCCAACTAGCATCTGAGAGAGGGTATCCCTTCCATAAGACTAAATATTGCAATTGTCCACAGTGTAATCTAGAATTGAGAATTTTGTCAATTTCATAATGTGTTTCCCCCTGTACCGTTAATGGGTCAGGGGGAGTGATTGTCACTGGTCTTATCATTGATGTAGCAGCTGTTTTTAGCAAACTACAATGGAACACTGGATGAATCTTCCCTAATAGTCTAGGAAGACTAAATTGGACAGTGACCGGATTGATTATTTTTGAAATTGGGAATGTACCCAAGAATTTTGGGCCCAGTTTCTTACTGGCCAATTTCAACCTAAGATACTTGGTTGACAAATATACTTTGTCTCCCACTTTAAAGGGTGGTTGAAGGGATCTATGTTTATCTGCCTGTTTTTTATAATTTTTTGCAGCTTCGGTCAAAGCTTTGTTTGTATCTTCCCACCCTTTCTTTAATGAGTTCATCCATTCTGTTAGGGACATGGATGTGGGAGGTAGTCTACATAACTCTGGCATTGGGACAAAGTCCATTCCAGTGTTGATTTGGAATGGAGTCAATCCCATGCTGCTATGTACTGCATTATTGTAAGCAACCTCTGCAAAAGGTAATAACTCAGCCCAATTTTCTTGTTGATAATTTACATAGCATCTAATGTATTGTTCAATCATGGCGTTAGTCAATAGATATGTTTCACGAACAGCTTTGCAAGCTTTTTCGCAGATGGAAGTCCTTTACAGGCTATAAAGTGGGCCTGTTTAGAGAATAAGTCAATCACAGTCTAAATGATCGTATTCCCTTCACTCTCAGCTAATTCCACAATAAAGTCCATTGCGATTTCTTCCCACAGTTGGGTAGGTTCAGCAAATTGTTGAAGGAGGCCAGGGATTTTTCCAGTTCTGTGTTTCATTGTGGCACAAATTGAGCAACTTTTTACATAGTCCTCGATGTCAGGTTTCATTTTTGGCCACCAGAACTGTCTTCTTAGTAAATATAGGGTTTTTAAGAATCCGAAGTGGCCTCCCAGCCACGAGTCGTGGCTACGCTTTAGTACCAGTAGTCTTAGGGTTGTGGGTACATAAAGATTAGTTCCTTTCCAAGCTAGTCCCTCATTCACTGTTAACTCATTTTGATGGTCCAGGAACCAAGGATCGGTCAATAGGGCAGTTTTCAATTCTGCAGTCAGCTTATCTTCCAGGCGTTTGGGGTTGCGGCTGGCTTGTGCTCGAGTGGTTACTTGGCCTGCCGATTGAGCTCCTGAAATTAAGGCTTGTACTATTTCCTCTTGGTGGCTGTCAAACTGAGGTTTTCTGGACAGAGCATCCGCCAGTACGTTTTTCCCTCCCGGGATATACTGTATTTAATGTTGAAATTGAATCACTTGAAATATTGGGCACAGTGGACTTGTTTGGGTGATAATCTCCTAGGGGTCTTTAGAGCCTCAAGGTTCTTATGATCAGTCCATACCTCAAAGGGCTCCAGCACCCCTTCTAGGAAATGCCTCCAAGTCAACAAAGCCCATCATACGGCGAATGCTTCTTTCTCCCAGACCACCCACCTTCGCTCTGTGTTTGTCAGCTTTTTAGACACATAAGCGCAAGGCATCAGTCAACCTTGAGAGTCTTTTTCCAGCAAAACGGCTGCCACCATGACATCACTTGCATCTGTTTGGACAATAAAAGGCTTGGTCACATCTGGTTGCTTGAGGATGGACTCAGCTGCAAAGAGGCGTTTTAAGGTCTCAAAAGCTTTCTGACAGTCCATGGTCCAAGCCAGGGGTTGATTTGGCTTCAGTTTGGTGGGTGACAGGCCCATTTTTAATAACTCCATTAACGGGAGGGCAACTTCAACAAAGGATGGATTGAAT
This sequence comes from Pseudonaja textilis, assembly GCF_900518735.1. Next base: position 44,376 of record NW_020769701.1, on the reverse strand, counting down.
TGCCTATAGAAGTTGGCAAACCCTAAAACACTTTGAAGTTGTTTTTGGGTTCTGGGGGTTGCCAGTCCAGCACTGCTTTCACCTTTCCAGGGTCCATTTCAATTCCCAGGTTGGATATTCAGTGGCCTAAATAATCCAGTGCCTCTTTGTGGAATTCACATTTTGAGAGTTTCACATATAATTTGGTGGCTAGAAGTTTTTCTAGGACTTGTCGGACCAATTGAACATGTTCTTCCATGGTTTAGCTGAAGATAAGGATGTCACCAGGTATACGACGACGCCCCCTGATAAAGGTGCGGGTGTAGCACCTCATTGATGAGCTGCATAAACACTGCAGGAGCCCCCTGAAGTCCGAAAGTCATGACTGAATTGGAAGCTACCCAAAGGGCAGTTAAAAGCTGTTTTCCACTTGTCTCCCTCTTTGATGTGGACCCGGTAGTAAGCTTCCCTGAGATCTAGCATGGTGAATACCTTGCATTTCGACAGGTGGTTCAATAAGTCCTTCATGAGGGGGGAGAGGGTACATGTTTTTGGCGCACACGGCATTCACTCCCCTAAAGTCAACACATAATCTCAACCCCCCATCCTTCTTCTCTTTAAACAACACAGGGGCAGCTAATCTTGATTTGGCAGGTACAATAAAACCTCGGTCCAAATTTTGGTAGATGTATTTCCTCAATTCAGACATTTCAGCAGGTGTCATGGAATACATCTTTGGTTTTGGTAGTTTTGCCCCGGGTTCTAATTCTATGGTGCAATCAGTGGCTCAATGGGGAGGTAAAACATTACACTCTTCTTCACTGAATGCTTCAGCCAAGTCTTTGTATTGGTCGGGTATCTGGGATTTATCTGGTAGAAGGTGGGATGCTGTGGATGCTGGCTCAGGTTTTGGGTTCAAGTTGACTGGTGGTTTTGTAGTGGGAGGAAGAGGGGGCAATGGGCCCGGTCCAGTGAGGATTTTCCTGAATTCATTCTCCCATTTGATCATCGGGGCCCATTTGTCTAGCCAAGCAAGTCCCAATATGATTGATTCTGATATCCTGGGAGCCACTATGAAGCATATGAGCTCGCGGTGGGGCCCTAATTCCATCTTGATCAATTCTCTCATTTGGGTGGCTGGGGTCCCCCCAATTAATGTCCCATCCACTTGCTCAAATCTGATTGGGTGTTTTAGTGGGTTAGTCTTTATGCCCAATTGTTCAATGATAGGGAGTCCAATAAGGCATCTAGAGCACCCAGTATCAATGACAGCTTCTAACTCCCTGGCCTCCCCCATGTTCGGTACCACTAACTTGACCTTGACTGTAAAAGGTATGATGGGATCACTCACCATTGGGTTGTCTACGCAGGTCGGATTTTCGGGGATGTGGTGTCGGTCCGGTGGTCCGTGGCTCCCATCTGCAGAGGGGGCTTTCCCAGCTGTGTTTGGCAAACCCGTCCCTGCCTAGAGGTCTTCCTTGATTCTTCTGACCTCTAACAGCTGTATTAGGCTTTGACTGCAGAGCTTGTGGCACAGGAGCAGGGGCCAGACAGTCTGCTGCCCTATGACCGGCTTGGCCACATTGGTAACATTTCAGCACCCTGGTGGGTCAGGTAGGAGCAGGTTCGGCTGGTCCGGTCGGCGGTCTCCTCACCACAATTCTCTTAGTCAGGGCTGCCAGAAAGGGTTTCCTGTGTGGGTTGATGCTGCGATCTAAGCTGAGGGAGGAGGCATACCACGACTGTAAGGTCTCTGGGATTCCCCTAATTTCACAGGCCTTTTTTACTTCTGGATCAATGGCTTTTTTAAAATAGTGTAAAGTCATTCTTTCAGGCCAATCCATAAGGTGGCTTGCGACCCTTCTAAAGTCCCAAATGAATTCTGACAATGGTCGCTTGCCTTGCCTCATTTCCATTAACTTCTCTTCATTCTCTGCCACCCTGTCTGGATTTTCAAATCTGAGCCTTAATAATGGAATAAATCTGTTGACATCATGTAATTCGGGGGCTTGTTCGTTGTGTAGTTGGGCCACCCAGTCTGAAGCATCCCCTTCATTCATCCCATCTGTTATGGCCGTAACCAAATTGCACTCTGTGGCGTATTGATCTCCAAATTGTTCTATATGAGATCGGATTTGAGTGAGGAAGTTATTGAAATGTTCATGGCGGCCATCGAATATGGCCTTAAAGGGTATTTGGTCCAGCCTGGGTTGTGGTGGGGTAGGTGGTACAGGCCAGGCCCTTGCAGGTTGAACCGGAATGAAAGGAGCCGGGCAGGTGGCGTATCTAGGCTGGGCAGGCCCCCTGAAGCCTGGCTGGGTGGTGCCTCTCTGGAATAGGGGTCCCTGCGGCCTTACTCCAGGTTGGGGTTGCAATTGTGGTTGCCATGAGGTAGATGGGTGTGGCCTGGTTCCCTGGCTGGGTGGAGGGGAAATGGCTGCTGTCTGCTGTCTGGGCACCCCCCCTCAGACCAGGACTTTGTTGATGCTGGCTGCCATTGGCACTGAATCCACCCCTGGCCTGGATAAAATCCCCACCCTGGAGGGATACTCTCTGCAGGGGGTAATCTTTCTTCTGGAAAATGAGGGGATTGCCTTGGAGGCTGCAACATACCTCTATCAGTTGATGCTTCTTGCTGGACTTCTCCAACTGGCATCTGTATAATCTCCTTGTCCCTCACGATACTTGGATAAGTGAAAATGGGTTCTCTCAGGCTTCCACTCGTCCAAACAGGCTGTGAGACCGAGCTTATCACCTTTAAATTCTGGAACTGTTGTGGTAAATCTGCCATCAATGGACTCCCATGATTAATCTTGGGGATGTCTTCTTGAGAGAATTCTGACTCAAAATGTCTCTCTTCCCTCCAATCTGGTTCAATAGCCTTATACATGGGGCTGGAGAAAGACTTCTCTTCAGACAGCTCGGTTAAATCTTTTTAGAATCCAAAAAGATCTTGACAGACTTGAACAAAGGGTCCTATCCAACAAAATGAAATGTAATGTAATGTGGAGTAAAGCAAGATTTTACACCTAGGCAGGAAAAACCAAAGGTACAAGTACAGATTAGGTGAAACCTGGCTCAAAAACAGTAACTGTGAGAGGGACCTTCGAGTCCTAGTGGACAATCACTTAAACATGAGCCAGCAGTGTGTGGCAGCAGCCAAAAAAGCTAATACAATCCTTGGTTGTATAAACAGAGGCATAGAATCAAAATCACGTGAAGTATTTGTACCATTTTATAAAACCTTAGTAAGACCACACCTGGAATACTGCATCCAGTTTTGGTCACCACATTACAAAAAAGATGTTGAGATTATGGAAAAAGTTCAAAGAAGAGCAACTAAGATGATTAAAGGCCTGGAGACTAAAACATACAAAGAATGGTGGTAGGATTTGGGTTTGGCCAGTCTACAGAAAAGGATTAGGGGTGACATGATAGAAGTATTCCAGTATTTGAGAGGCTGCCACAAAGAAGAAGGGGTCAACTTATTTTACAAAGCACCAGAAGGCAAGACAAGAAGCAATGGATGGTAACTAATCAAGGAGAGAACCAATTTAGAACTAAGGAGAAATTTCCTGTCAGAACAATTAATCATTGGAATGGCTTGACTTCAGAAGTTGTGGGTGTTCCATCACTGGCAGTTTTTAAGAGGAGATTGGACAACCATTTGTCTGAAATGGTATAGGGTTTCCTGCTTGAGCAGGGGGTTGGACTAGAAGACCTCCAAGGTCCCATCCAATTGTGTTATTCTGTTAACTCCACCCAGTGGTGGGATTCAAATATTTTTACTACCGGTTGGCAACTCATAAAACATTTTGTATACACGTTTTACAGTTGACAACAGAAAGAAGGGGGGGGGGAGTTTCTTTTTTTTTTAAATAAATTTTATTAAGTTTCCAAATTTAAAAAAAACATAAAACAAAACTTTACCCATTATTATCAACATCAAGACATCTTTTGCATTTCCTCACATTTTTCAGTATATGTATTTACTTATTCCTTTACCATTGCATCTTGCTCTTACTATGAATCAATATCTTTTATCCTTACATCTCAATCTTCTCCATGGTATATTTGCATTTTACATATTCCCTCATTCTTTTCCTAATTGCCATTTTATTTTCTTTTTATTTCTAAACCACTCATCCCAGGCATCCCAGGCCCTATAATAAATCAAATCTTCTCTTTCTTTTATTTTCATAGTTAGCCTGTCCATCTCTATACAATCTATTATTTTTTTAATAACCATGCCTTCCGGTGGAACCCTTTTTTCCTTCCAGAGCTGTGTGTATTAAATCCTTGCAGCTGTTAATATATGTAATATAATATATCTATCTGTTTTATTGCATTTTTGTGTTATTATACCTAATAAAAAAGTTTCTGGATTAAATTCAATTTTCTGATTCGTGATTTCTTCTATCCATTGTCTAATTGTTGTTGAGGTAATTCCCCATTAGGAGAATGAGCGCATACAGGGAGATGTATAGAGAGTAGTGTTGGAATAATACACAGAGCACACAGATACACTGTACAGTAAATGTAGGTTTTTACTTCCAGAAAGGTTTAAGCAAAGTCCAAAATAGGCAGTCCAAAAGTCATTCACAGGTAAATCAGTCAGTTTTTCAATCCAGGGATAATCCAAATATCAAATTCCAGTGTCAAAAACAGTTCAGTATCAGACAGTTCAGTATTGTTCTTGTTTTAACAGCAATATTTGAAGCCATCTGTATTGCTGCCTGATTATCATCATAAACAACAATAGGATCTTTTACATCAATTCCCATATCAATTAATAATTGCTTATACAAAACTAAAGCTGTACATAGTAAAGATAAACATGAGAATTCAGCCTCCATTGTTGACAAACTTAGATGTTTCTGTCTAATAGATCTCCATCCAATCAATGCTTTTCCCAATAATACAGCAGTACCTGATGTAGATTTTCGTGTATTTATGTCTGTAGCAAAACTTGCATCAGCATATGCAGTTAAATTCAGTTCATCTTTAGGCTCCAAATACAATGCATAATGCATCGTTTTTTTTCAGATATCTTAACACACGTTTAGCAGCTTGCCAGTGCCCTTCAGTCGGCTAAGCATTAAATCTCGCTAATTGGTTAACACTGTATCTTATATCTGGCCTTGACCAATTACTGAGATAAGATAAACTACCAATCAAGGACTGATAAATGTTCTTATAAAAAACAAGACTTTGAACATCACTGTGGCTAAACTCCTGGCTCATTGGTGTTTTAGCCAGTTTAAAAAGTTCCATTTTAAAACTTTTTAGTAACTGGTTAATTTCATCTGCCCGTGAGATCTTGTATCCTCCCCTAGTTCTATCTATCTTTAAACCAAGATATTGTTTGATTTCTCCTGTTTTATCTTAAATTTCTGTTCTAACAGTGATATTATTTTAGTAGCTTCTTGTTCAGTTTTGGTGATTAATGCTATGTCATCAGTAAACAATAGCAACAATGAAATTACACCATTACTTTCTCTTTTGAACAAACATGGATCAGCCATGCCAGCTACAAAACCTATCTTAGTTAATTCCTTAACTATACATTGGTTCCACTCATATCCTGATTGCTTCAAACCATAAAGACTCTTTTTCAATCTCCAGCAATCAGTTGTATTATCTTCTTTAATACCTAAAGGTTTCTTTAAAGAAATAGTGTGTTGCAACAGTGCATGTAGATATGCCGTTTCGACATCCAAATGATTTATAATGTATTTCTCCTTAGCTGCCCACTCTAATGCTGCCCTTAATGTAGTAGCCTTCAGACCAGGTGCAAACACCTCATCGTAGTCATTTGCTGTCTGATTAAACCCTTCTGCTACTAACCTGGCTTTATGGGTAAAAGTCCCATCCACACCTGTCTTCAGTTTAAAAACCCATTTACATCCTATGGCATGTTTACCTGGTGGTAACTTAACATTTCATATACCTCCAACTTTTTTAATGATTCCAGTTCCTTATCCGTTGCTTCCTGCCAAGCAGTCTGATCCTTAGCAGGATACAGTTTTAGTTCGCTATAGTTACTTGGAACTGTATTCACTTGGCATACAACACTAGCCTGATATCTATCAGGTGGTCGTGTTACTGGGGTTGAACATCTTGGTAATACAGGGCTTACTGGTGGACTCACCTGTGCCACCTGCTCCTGTTCTTCTACTTCTTCCTGTGCCTGTTCTACTACTTCCTCCTGTGCCTGTTCTTCCTCTTTAATGTCTATTCGTGGTTTACTTATTTTATCTTTAGGGACTATTGGGGTGTCAATAATAATATCATTGCTGGATTCCTGTTCCAGTTTATCCCACCCAACGTGCTCAAGAAATTTTGCATTAGCACTACAATAAACATGAGCTGTGCCTTGATCCCAGAATCTAAATGATCTATGGTTGGCCTCATAACCCACAAAAAATAACTTCTTAGCTCTATGTTGCCCTTTCAGTCTTACTTGTGAGGGAATATGCACCCATGCTGGAGCTCCAAATGTGTGTAGGTAACTTAAATTTGGCTTTCTGCCATGCCAACGAGTGAATGGTAATTCTCCAGTTGTTGTATTTACTACATTGTTTAAAACATGGTTACTACACATTATGGCTTCATCCCACAGTGTTTCAGGTAAACCTGAATCAGATAACATAGTGCGAGCCATGGCTCGTAATGTTTGCCCTCTTCATTCTATAAACGAGTTATGTTGTGGTGCAGAACGCTTATGCTCAACACCAGCTAATTTCAGCATAGTATGGAATCTTTTGTTAACAAATTCAGTCCCATTATCAGTTACTAAAGTAATTACTTTACTCCTCATTTTTCTCTCAGCAAACCTTAGCCAGTTAAACAAATGTTAGAATGTTTCTGTTTTGTTTTTCATAAGATAGCAGAAACCGTATCGTGAGTAATGGTCCATAATACTCAAAATATAGCAGGCACCTCCTAAACTTGGTTTCTTAGGACCAATTATGTCAGCAAAAACAACCTCTAAAGGTTCTTTGGTCTTAAACCCATTAAGTCTGTTTGCAGGAGTAACCTTACTCTTTTTTTGACTACAAGCATTACAGTGTAAATACTTGCTACAGGGTTTCAATTTTACTCCCTCTGACAATGCAACAGTTTGTTTGAGCATTTTGAAATTAATGTGCCCTAGACATCTATGTAATAAATGTATACATTCATCATTTGGCTTAACATTGTTATAAACTGAGTTAGCCATCTTCAACTGGTCATTATGTATCACATATAAATCATTTTTTTAAAGTAGCAGTAATACTTTTACCCTCTTTCTCTATTATACAGTTGTCTCCCCTAAAGGTTACTACATAACCAAGATTAACTAAAGCCCTTACTGATAATAAATTAAATTTTAGTTTAGGTACATATAACATAGTTAAATGTTCGTTTATACAAGAACAATATGCAGTACCTTCACCTGATGCTTTAATCTACCATCCATTTGCCAATGATACATGTTGTTTACTCGTGGACATCTTTACAAACCTTTTTCTATCTTTAGTAATGCACTGTGATGCTCCACTATCAACAACCCACAAATCATGGTTTACAGTTGAATTGCTAGACATAGCCAAACTAACATTCTGCTTAGCCTTCTGGTGTTTGCCAGTATTCTGTCCTTTTCTTTTCTTACAGAATCTAGCTATATGTCCCCTAGCCCCACAAGAAAAACATTTCCTAAAGGTATAGGCAGTTGAACACAAATCCTCTTCTTGTGGTTGTTTTTTCCTCAGTTGGTCCCTATCCAGCTGTCTTCTTGCTTCTTCTAACAATCTTCCAGTCATGTCAGTCAATGTCAGTTTATCTCTGGGCAGGACTTCCAGTGAAGATTCATAATCATCATAACTTTCATCCAATGAGGAAAGAATGATGTAAACTTGATGCAGCTCTGAAAATATTAGTTCTTTTTCATGTAGCTCTTGAAAAGTTCTTTTCATGAAGTTTAAATGAGCTAACATATCTCCACCTTTTAGAAGACGTACTCTAAACTGTTTACGTGTAAGATGTATGTGTGCACCTACACTGTCACAAATATAAATCCTCTTCAAATTCTCCCAACACCTAGCAGCAGACTCTTCTCCACGAATATGGACTAGCTGCTGGTCACTCAGTGTTAGTCCAATTATACAAAGAGCTTGTTCGCTCTTCTGTTTAAAGTCAGCAAGCTTCTTGGCATCATCTTCATTTTCTGGATCCCAAGCATTTACATCCGGTGGGTCTTGAACTACATTCCATAAACCTTCTTTATGCAGCAGTAGGCTGCACTTCATAGACCAGGAAACATAGTTTGTTCCATCTAACCAGGTTATCAGTGATAGACATGTTGAAGTGACTTGTGCCATCTTTACCAGGATAGTAAACCACAATTAAACAGTAAACAGCTGTTTGTATACAGTACTGTGCATTCACACTAACTCTCAGTTATCTGAGACTGGTATGGCCTGGGCCCATAACCAGTGTTGAGGTAATTCCCCATTAGGAGAATGAGCGCATCCAGGGAGACGTAGTGAGAGTAATGTTGAATAATACACACACAGCACACAGATACACTGTGTTGAGGTAATTCCCCGTGAGAAGAATGAGCGCATACAGGGAGACGTATTTGAGAGTAGTGTTTGAATAATACACACAGAGCACACAGATACACTGTACAGTAAATGTAGGTTTTTACTTCCAGAAAGGTTTAAGCAAACTCCAAAATAGGCAGTCCAAAAGTCATTCACAGGTAAATCAGTCAGTTTTTCAATCCAGGGATAATCCAAATATCAAATTCCAGTGTCAAAAACAGTTCAGTATCAGACTTACATCAAATCCACTAATATCAGTCAACTAGGAAAAATGGAGCAACGGCAATACTTTCCAACAGACGGAAACAGAGATACTCACTCAGACACACTCTATTCTGAGACTAAGACTAAACAACCCAGGTTTCTGGCTCCATCTTATGGCCATTTTAGAAACCACACCCAACTACAGTTTTGCATTTTCTTAAAGATACAGTTTTAAAATGTTTATCCTGGTTTATATATTTCTAACCCAAATAGCTGTTAGGTGACTCATATTCCTAACAATTCTATTCCAATATTTTTTCACTTCCTGGCATGTCCACCAGGTATGAAAATAAGTGCCTTTTTCTTTTCCACATTTCCAACAATTTGGGTTTGAGCTAAACATTTTTGCCAATCTAGTGGGAGGAAGGTGCCATCTCTAGAACATTTTGTATTGATTTTCCTTGTATGCTGTGGATGTAATTAGTTTGTAACTTGATGCGCACATTCTCTCCCAATTTTCCAGGTCTATATTATGGCCAACATTTTTCACCCATACCACCTTCCTCTCTTTGACCACCTCCTCTTCCATTTTAAAATCTAGTAGAAAGTTATATATTCTTGAAATCATTTTCTTTTCCATTTCTTGTAGAATTTTATCTAATTGATGCTTTTCCATGCAGAAACCAAATTGTTCTTTATCCTTCTGATATCTCACCTGGATTTGCATGTATGGCCACCAATCTATCTTTATATTTTGTTGCTGTAATTTTTGTCTCGTTTTTAATCTTCCTTGTGTGTCTAATAGGTCTTTGTAACTCCTCTTTTTCCCCAGATCCATTGCATTTGGGTATATTTGTACTTCCATAGTTGACAACCAGTTCAGTATTTTAGTATAATGGTTCTTTTTAATCTTGTTCCATGTCCGAATTAATGAATCTCTAATCATGTGTCTCTGAAAATATGCATGCTGTTTACATTTCCCATCCCATAGGAAACTATGCCACCCTCTCTGCAAGTCATGACCCTCTATCGACAATACTCTTCTATTTTCCAGATTGATCCAATCTTTAATCCTTTAAGCCCAGACCAGCACAATACCACAGAGAAAGAAAAACAAGAAATCCAAGAAGAAACCAGCATGGCTACACAAAGATCTCTGGCCAATTGAAAGAAAAAAAGGACAAGTACAAAAAATGGAAAGAAGAACATACAACTAAGGCAGAATATCAGCAGATAGCCAGAATCTGCAAAGACGAAGTCAGGATAGCAAAGACTCAGAACGAACAAAGACTTGCAACAAAAGTCAAAGATAATAAAAAAAACCTTCTTCCAACATATAAATAACAAGAAAAAAATCAAGGAAACAGTCAGTCCACTAAAGAGAGAAGATGGCAAGGAAGTAACAGGCAACAGAGAGAAAGCAGAACTGCTTAACTCATTCTTTGCCTCTGTCTTCACGCAAAAAGAAACTATAGCTCAACCCACCAAAAACATAACTGTAAAAGACAGACCAGAAATAAAAGTTAAAATAAGCAAAAAAATAGTAAGAGAACACCTGTCTGATCTTGATGAAAACAAATCACTGGGGCCTGATGGATTACATCCCAGAGTTTTAAAGGAGCTGGCAGAGGTCATCTCAGAACCGCTGCACCATATCTCTCAAAAATCCTGGAGCACCGGGGAACTACCAGAGGACTGGAAAAGAGCTGATGTGGTTCCCATCTTCAAAAAAGGGAAAAAAAACAGACCCAGGAAACTATAGACCAATCAGCCTAACATCAAAACCCGGGAAGATACTGGAAAAGATAATTAAAAAACAGATCTGCCAACATCGAGAAACAAGTAAAGTAAAAACTAGCAGTCAGCACGAGTTTGTTAAAAACAGATCATGCCAAACCAATCTTATTTCATTCTTCAACACAGTGACTAAATTAGTAGACCAGCAAAATACTGTGCACATAATATATTTAGATTTCAGCAAGGCATTCGATAAAGTAGACCACAACCTACTTCTTTTTTTTTTTTTGAAAACGATTTTATTGTTTTTTTAACAAACAAACAAACAGACAAAACATAAAAACATCAGCTCTCATCCGTACTTATGTACAAACAGTGTGTCGGTTGGTTCATCAGTTTTGTGCATTCATTTCGTAGTCATAATTACAATTACCTTACATAATAAGTCTTATTATCAATCCAAACTTATATATCCTCATATCATTATAAAAAAAAAGATTTGACTATACTTTTATTCAATCATGCCTTATGAGATAACTATGATTAAAGTAATTTATTCTATAACAAATCATATAATCATACCAATTCTATCCTAAAAAAAGAAAAAACATTTTATAAATATCAAATACCAGAAGAAAAAAGAAAAGTGAAATCAATAATATTCCTTATTGTCTAACATTCTAAATATTCTATTTTTGTATTTCATCATCCAGCCATTGATAGAAAAGGTCCCAAATTATATAAAATTGTTTATCTTCTTGCTCTCTAATTTCAAATGTCAATCTACTCATCTCAGCACATTCCAATATTTTCTTGATAACTTCTTCCTGCAATGGAATTCTCTCATTTTTCCAATTTTTTGCAAATACAATCCTAGCCGCAGTTAATACATTCACAATCAAATATTTCAAATCTTTACTATAAACATCTGGTAAGATTCCCAATAAGAAAAGCTCCGGTTTCAAGTCTATATGCTTCTTTGTCATTTTTTCCAACCACATGCGGATTTTAGTCCAATATTTTCTAGCATCCTCACAAGTCCACCACATATGGTAGTATGAACCAGGTTTCTGATGACATTTCCAACATTTTTCCGATTTGTTCTTGAACATTCTTGCTATCCTTGTCGGGGGGAAATGCCACCTGTAAAACATCTTATACAAGTTTTCTTTATAGGCCGTAGACATTGTCATTTTATAGTTTTGCAACCATAATTTCTGCCATTTCTCTAAGTCAATCCCATATCCAAAATTCCTCCCCCAAGCAATCATAGTTTCTTTAACTTGTTCTTCCTCTAGCTTAATTTCCAATAAGTAACCATATAATTTTTTAATCACCTTTTCATCAGTACCCATCAAAATCTTATCTAAATCAGTCTGTTTATCGTAAAATCCCTCTGTTTTGGAATCCTCATCATACCTTGAGTGTATTTGCACATATGAAAACCAATTCATCTGTATACCTTGTTCCTCTAATTTTTGTATCGATTTAAGTTCACCCTTTTCATCTAGTAATTCCCCATATCTAACTGTTTGTTCCTTTTTATAGATTATAGGATAAGAAAAAGCTTCTATCGTCGATAACCAAACTGGAATTTTCAAATAACATTGTTTTTTTATCTTCTCCCAGTTTAGCCACAAAGACTCCCGTATATAATGTCTTCTAAAATAGCCCTGTGTTTTGGTTCCCTTATACCATAAAAAAGCATGCCAACCCAACAGCAAATCATGACCTTCTAATGTCAACAATCTAGTCTTCCTTAATGTTATCCATTCTTTAACCCACATCAAATTTGCAGCTTGATAGTACAACTCCCAATTAGGCAGGCCAAACCCTCCTCTAGTTCTAGCATCCTGCAAGAGCTTTAACTTTATCCTTGCTTTCTTACCTTGCCATATATACTTCAACACAATTTTATTTAAGTCCTCAAAATAGTCTTTTCCAAGCCTAATTGGTATTGTTTGAAACAAAAATAGGATTCTGGGTAGAATATTCATCTTAATTATTGAAATCCTCCCTATTAATGACAATTGTAAGTTTTCCCATTTCTTCAAGTCTAGGGCTATCTGTTGTTTAAGTTTAATATAGTTGTTCTCTTTTAATGTACTACATCTTGGCGTCAAATATATCCCCAGATACTTAACCTTGTTTGTAACTTGGATTT
>NW_020769701.1:0-31604 GCF_900518735.1 Pseudonaja textilis | reverse complement strand
AAAATAGTCTTTTCCGAGCCTAATTGGTATTGTTTGAAACAAAAATAGGATTCTGGGTAGAATATTCATCTTAATTGTTGAAATCCTCCCTATTAATGACAATTGTAAGTTTTCCCATTTCTTCAAATCTAAGGCTATCTGTTGTTTAAGTTTAATATAGTTATTCTCTTTTAATGTACTACATCTTGGCGTCAAATATATCCCCAAGTATTTAACCTTGTTTGTGACTTGGATTTTCAACAATTCTGCTAATTCTTCCCTTTGTCTTAGTAACATATTCTTTGACAAAATCTTTGTTTTATCTTTATTTATTTTCAGACCGGCCACCTCACCATATATCTCTATCTTTTCCAGCAGCTTCAAGGCTGTCTCTATGGGATCTTCTAAGATAAAGACTAGGTCATCTGCAAAGGCTTGTAATTTAAATTCTTCCTTTTTGATTTTCATTCCTTTTATAGTTTTATCTTCTCTGATATTTCTATTCAACACTTCCAAAGTCAGTACAAATAATAAGGGAGAAAGGGGACAACCTTGTCTTGTGCCTTTTCTTATATTAATAAAATCTGTAAATTCTCCCTCCATCATTACCTTAGCTGTTTGTTCATTGTAAATTGCTTCTATTGCCTGAATAAATCTTCTAGCAAAGCCCATCTGTTCCATTAACAGTAACATAAATCTCCAATTCACATTATCGAATGCCTTTTGGGCGTCTAAAAATATCAAGGCCATTTGCTTTTCAGGATGCGCCTCATAGTATTCCAAAGTATCCAGAATTACTCTCATATTGTCTCTAATTTGCCGCTTTGGCAAAAACCCATTTTGATCTGGATGAAGAAAATTATTCAAATATTTTTTGAGTCTTTCTGCTAATATAGAAGCAAAAATGTTATAATCTGCATTTAATAAAGAGATCGGTCTGTAATTCTTAATTTGGAGTGGATCCGCCTCCTCTTTTGGAATAAGCATAATATAAGCCTCTGACCATGTTTTAGGTATCATCTTCTTTGACATAGCTTCATTCATAACTTCTAACAGTGGAATACACAGTGATTCTTGAAATGTTTTATAAAATTCTACAGGAAACCCATCTGGACCTGGTGCTTTCCCGTTATTTTGTTTCTTAAGTGCTTGACTTAATTCCATCATTGTTATATTACTTTCTAGCATTTCTTCAGTCTCTTTGGGTATCTTAGGTAAATTTGCATTCTGCAGGTACTGTTTAACTTTCTCCTCATCAATATCTTCTTTCTTATATAAATGTCTATAAAAGTCTTGGATAATTTATTTTTTCTCTTTACTGCCATAACAAATTTGACCTTGGTCATCTATTAACTGCAGTATTTTCCTCGACTCTTTCTCCTTTCTCAACTTATATGCTAGCCATCTACCTGGCTTATTTGCATCTTCAAAATAATTCTGTTTAGCATTCCTAATTTTCTGTGCCAGTTCTTCTTTCTCTATTAAGTCCATTTTATGTTTAGTTATATCCAGTTTCAGTTTAATGTCTTTTTTCTGAGGCATTTTCTGCAGTTCCTTTTCAAGTCTTTTATACTCATCCTCCAAGGTTTTAATAGCTTGTCTTTTCCTAATATTCTTTTTTCTTATATAGTCTATTATCAAGCCTCTGGCATATGCCTTCATTGTATCCCAAACATTCTGTATTGAAGTGTCTTCTTTTCTATTTTCTTTAAAAAAGAAGGCCAGTTCTTTCTCCATCCATTGTATAAATTCTTTCTCCTTTAGAATAGTATTATTTAACGTCCATCTCGATCTTTTTTTTTGTCCCTTCCATTTAATTGTCAATGGGTTATGATCAGCCCAAGTACTTGTTTCAATATTTACTTCTTGAACACTAGATATTAAATCTGTTGAAATCCAAATCATATCTAGTCTGGACCATGATAAATGTCTATTTGAATAGAAAGTATATTGCTTAAGTTTAGCATTTCTTTCTCTCCATATATCTTTTAAAGTTAGTTCATCTATCATTTTAAAAAAAGATTTAGGAAGTATCTTTCTGTTGTGCTTTGCTGTTGTTGCTATATAGTCCAATTTATTGTCCACAATTCCGTTAAAGTCTCCCATCATAATTATATTAGCATAGTCCAGTCCAGTTATTTTCAAATGTAGTTTTTTATAAAATTCTTCTTGTTTATCATTCGGGGCGTAAATTGCAATCAAAAGTATCTTTCTATTGTTGTCCATTATTTCCACCATTAATATTCTCCCATCTTCATCAGCATAAATCAGTTTTGCTGGGGTAGCCTCTTTAATATATAAAACCACTCCTCTTTTCTTACATTGGGTCAAAGAAGTAAACAATTTCCCTAATTTTGGTTGTACTAACAGTTGTTCATGTTGCTTTTAAATGTGTACTTCTTGTAAGCAAATTATATCAAACTTTAATTTCCCTAATTTATGAAAAATCTTCCTTCTTTTAGCAGCTGAATTCAGTCCATTTATATTTATTGTAATCAGTTTTTTCTCTTCCATGGTTGTATTTTATATTTAGATTTAGCCGCTCTCGTGGATCTTAATTCAAGCTGATCTTTAATATCCACCTGTCCACCTACTGCGCCTCCTTCTTTTCCAATCTCCATTTGTTCCTCTTGAGATTCAATTAATGAAATCTCTTTTTCTGCCTCTTCTTCTCTCCCTCCAAAAAATTCTGCGTAGAAAAGTTCTGCTTTCTCAATTGAATCAATTCTATATCTCTGTTCTTGCCATGTAAACATCAATCCTTCTGGGATCAACCATCTGTAATTCACCTCCTTTTTCAATAACATTTTGGTCAGAAGTCGATATTCTCTTCTCCTCTCTCTCACTCTTCTAGGTATTTGTTTTAGGACCAAAATTTCTTTGCCTTTATATTTCAATGTCTTCTCTCTTGCCGCTTGTAAAATTTGTGTCTTCATGGATTTTTTAGTAAATCTGATATGAACTTCTCTGGGCAGATTATTTCTCATCGCGTATCTTGTAAAGACTCGATATATCTCATCTATTCCATCCATCATCTTTTCTTCTGTTATTTCCAAGGCGTCCGCCAAGATTCCTATCATTATCGCAGCCAAATCTTGCCCTTTTTCTTCTTCTATATTTTGAAATCTAAGATAAAATTCTGACCTCTCCATCTCCCACTTCAGCATCCCACTTTTTTCTTGTTCAATCACTGTTAATCTGTTATCAATATTTCCAATCTTCTCCTCTCTTTGTTTACCCCCTTCTTCAACTTTTTGAAGTCTCTCCTCATACTTTGCCATCATCTGTTGAATATTTTCCACTTTTTCCTCCATCCTCCCTGTTCTTTGTTCGATGGTATCTGTTTTTATCTTAAGGTCTTGAATTCCTTGCATGATCATCTGTAAGGTTACTTTTTCTTGTTCTTGTTCTTTATCTTGCTTTAACATTGCCTGAATTGAACGTTGTCCAGATGGTGGGGAGGCAGAGGTGGACACAGAAGTACCCGAAGGTATAAGTTTCCTACTCATTTTAGATGGTTCCAAATCTTCAAATTCTTTCAAATTTTAATCCAATTAAAAAAAAAAGTGGCCAATTATAATCCAAAATAAAAAAGAGGGAAAGGAATAAAGAAAAAATAGAATGAATTTCTTCAAATTCCACACCTTAATCCAGCCAAAAAAATCTCAATTGAGAAAGGAGAAAAAAAAAAGAAAAAAAGATAGTCCAGAGTATACATTAAAAAGAAAAGCAAAAGTCCCAATGGAAAAGAGAGAAAAAAATCAAAATAAAATAAAAATGAAAAATTCAAAGGCTTCCCCTTGAAAATAAATAAAAATTAAAAATAAAAACCTTACTAGAATAAAAATATACAATAATGCTGGTAGAGGGGGTAGCGGAACTAAAAAAAAGATTAGAAAAAGAAAGTAGAAACAATACACTGCACTCTGCTTAGTTGTCCAAGGCTCTAATTATGACTCCCTTCCCTTTCCCACAAGCTTCAAAGCCAAGCCATAAATATTTAATTGTAGACAGAAATCCAGAAGAGCACCTGTAATAATATTCTACTGTGCTCTTCCCTCTATCTTATCAAGAAATGTCCTTGAGAAGGAGTCTTTCACATCTCTCTCCAGTTCAAGTAAAATATTTCCAAGCCTCTAGTTGGCAGTGTTACAAAGTTTCTTAGTTCTCACTTCCCCCCCTCCTCTCAGGACAGCATAATTAAAATAAAAAAAAACCGCAAGAAGTATATACATATATATACAAAACAAAAAAGAAGAAAAAAAAATAACCAAAGGGAGCCTCTAGCCTTAAAAAAATAAAATATAAAAAATCCAAAGGGAGAATAGGAAATATATATATAAAAAGGAACAGTCCGGTTATCCAGTAAATGACAATGAAGTCCGATAGCAAAAAAAATAAAAAAATAAAAATAAAGCCTCGCTTTGACGTCTCCCTTAAAAAAACGCCGCTTGATCAGTTTTGTGAAAAAATCACACAGATTTCTTCTAGCAATCAAAGTGTCCTTTCAAACCTCAAAAAATTAGAAAAAAAAAGTTTCTCACCCAACCGACAGACTTTCTCTTTCGATCTCTTCCTTTCTGGAGCTGCCCCGACTATAGCAGCATGGGGGCTGCCTCTCCGCTGCCAGCAAAAAGAGCTTCTCCCGGGTCATCCAGGGACTTTGCAGTGTCCCCGGAGTCCACAGGGTATGCTCTTCACAATCGCCGTCCCTATAGGACGGTTTAGGTCCGTTTGGACCGGCTGGAAATGAAGATATCGGCTGCAATCGAAGAGCTCGATTGCAAGCCATATCGTCACGGCGCCAGCTCCTCCCAACTCCCCACAACCTACTTCTTAGTAAGCTAGAAAAAAGTGGAAAAGATAGCACCACCACTAGATGGATTCACAACTGGCTGGCAAACCGTACTCAACGAGTAGTCCTTAATGGGTCTAAGTCTGCATGGAGGGAAGTAAGCAGTGGGGTGCCACAAAGTTCCATCTTAGGCCCAATACTCTTCAATATCTTCATTAACGACTTAGATGAGGGAATAGAAGGGGAACTTACCAAATTTGCAAATGATACTAAGCTGGCAGGAATAGCTAACACCCAAGAAGATAGGCTCAAGATCCAGATGGATCTTGACAGACTAGAACACTGGGCCATATCTAACAAAATGAAATTCAATATAGAGAAAAGTAAAGTCCTACACTTAGGCAAGAAAAACCAAAAGTACACATATAGACTGGGTGAAACCAGGCTCAATAGCAGTAATTGTGAGAGGGATCTTGGAGTCTTAGTGGACAACCAGCCAAATATGAGCCAGCAGTGTGCAGCAGCTGCCAAAAAAGCTAATGCAATCTTAAGTTGTATTAACAGAGGGATACAGTCAAGATCAAGGGAAGTACTAATACCACTCTATAAAGCCTTAGTAAGACCACACCTAGAGTACTGCATCCAGTTTTGGTCACCACATTATAAAAAAGATGTTGAGGCTCTAGAAAAAGGACAGAGAAGAGCAACCAGGGTGATTAGGGGACTGGAGGCTAAAACATACAATGAACGGTTGCAGGAACTGGGCTTGGCTAGTCTAGTAAAGAGAAGGACCAGGGGAGACATGTTAGTGGTCTTCCAGTATTTGAGGGGCTGCCACAGGGAGGAAGGGGTCAAACTATTTTCTAAAGCTCCTGTAGGCCAGACAAGGAATAATGGATGGAAACTGAACAAGGAGAGATTTAACCTGGAAACAAGGAGAAACTTTCTGACAGTGAGAACAATCAACCAATGGAACAGCTTGCCCTCAGAAGTTGTGGGAGTGCCATCAGTTGAGACTTTCAAGAAGAGATTGGACTGCCATTTGTCAGAAATGGTGTAGGGTCTCCCGCTTGGGTGGGGGGTTGGACTAGATGGCCTACAAGGTCCCTTCCAACTCTGATTATCTGTATCTGTATCTGTATTTAATCCATACCATAGCCGCAGCCTGATAATACATTTCCCAGTCAGGGAGTCCAAAGCCACCCCTTTCTCTTTTGTCCTGTAACAATTTCATTTTTATCCAACTTATTTCCCATTCCAAACAAATTTACTTATTATTCGATCTAATTCTTTAAAAAAGGTTTTATCCAATCTTATTGGTACAGTTTGAAAAAGATATAGTATTTTTGGTTGGGTAGACATTTTAATAGCCACAATTTTCCCCAGTAGTGATACCTGTAATTTCCCCCTATGTTTCCAATTCTTTTTTTATTTGTATTATTAATTTGTCATGGTTATCTTTTTTGATTGAAGAGCATCTTGCTGTTAACCAAATGCCTACATGTTTTACCTTTTTCACACTTTGCATTCCCAATTTTCCTTCTAATTCTTTTTTTTGCTTATCTTTTAAATTTTTAGTCAATAATTTTGTTTTGTTTTTATTAATCTTAAGGCCTGCAACCTTGCCAAATTCCTCTATTTCCTTTATTAATTTTATTCCCGTATCCTCTGGATCTTCCAGAAAAAATGCTATATCATCGGCAAATGCCTGTACCTTATAATGCTCCTTTTTGACTAAAGCCCCTTTGATTTCTACATTTTTCCTAATGTTTTCCAAAAAGTTTTCTAAAGTAAGGATAAAGAGAAGGGGTGACAGTGGGCATCCCTGCCTTACTCCCTTGTTGATCTTAAATGTTTCCGTTCTGTCACCATTCATTATTACACTGGCCGTCTGTCATATAAATTGTCAAAATCAATTTAATAAATTTATTGCCAAATTGCATACTTTTTAATTGTTGTATTATGAACTGCCAATTAACATTGTCAAATGCCTTTTGCACATCGAGGAAGACCATTGCCAATTGTTTTCCTGGGTTTGCTTCATAATATTCTATTATATTCAATACCATTCTAGTATTATTTTTAATTTGTCTATTCGGTAAGAATCCATTTTGGTTGCTATGAATGATCTGATTAAGGTTTTCCAATCTTTCTGCCATTATGGACATAAATATTTTATAATCAACATTTAAAAAGGATACGGGCCTGTAATTTTGAATTAATTGATGGTCAAAAACTTCTTTTGGGATCAATGTTATGTATGTCTCCCCCCATGACTTAGGTAATTTTGCTGTTGTCAGTACCTCATTATAGAGTTCTAATAATTGCATTTCTAATTTTTCTTGGAGCGTTTTATACAGTTCCCCAGGGTGACCATCCCGTCCCGGTGTCTTATTGTTTTTCTGTTTCAGGATTGCCTCTTGCAGTTCTCTTAATGTTATTTCCCTTATCTCTTTATCTCTTCTTTATCCTCTTCCGGGATCACAGGTAGCCCTTTTCCTTCTAAGTAATGTTGGATATTTCCCTCTGGTACGTCTTCCCTACTATATAGTTCCTCAAAAACCTTTCAACAATATGTTTTTTTCTTTTCAGTTTGATGTTGTAGCGTACTATCAGTGTCCTTCAATTGTTGGATTGCTCTTTTTTCTTTTTCTTTCTTAAGTCTATGGGCTAGCCACCTTCCCGGCTTATTCGCGTATTCAAAATAATTCTGTTTTATCTTTTTCATGTCCTGTAACCATTCATCTTGTGCTAACATGTTCAATTTATGTCTAATCGTTATCCTCTCTGTATTTGCTGTCTTATTATGTGGTGTTTTTTCTAGTGTTTTTTCTAACTCCTTAAGAGTATCTAGTAGTTTAGATTGTTCTCCTTTTTTTCCCTTATATCGATGTGTGTTATATGAAATTGCTAGGCCCCTAATATATGCTTTAGTCGTGTCCCATAGGTTTGGAATTGATGTTTGTTTGTTTTTTGTTTTCCTTCAGAAAGAACTCCAATTCTTTTTCCATCATTTTAACACATTCTCTTTCTTTTAGGATCTCCTTGTTTAGCATCCATCTTGTTTTTTTTCAATCCTTTCCAAATTATTTTAATGGGATTATGGTCCGCCCATGTGTTAGATTCAATTTCTATTTCTTTTATATTATGTTCCATTTCCCCATTTGTCCATAACATATCTAATCTTGACCATGATGTGTGTGGTGCTGAATAGTAAGTGTACTTTTTTTTGTCTGGATTTCTTTCTCTCCATATATCTTTTAATCCTAATTCTTCTGCCATTTGATAAAATACTTTTGGTAATGTTTTCCTTTTCCTTTTTTCCCTAGATTTTTGTTATTGTCGTCTTTTCCTAAATTTGCTATTGCATTGAAATCACCTAGCAGGCATATGTTCTCATATTCCTCTTCTACTAATTTTCTGTATAGTTTGGTATAAAATTTTTCTTGTTTCTCGTTCAGCACATATATCACAATAACATTTTCTTATAATTTATATAAACTTCTAACATCAAAGTCCTACCTTCCTCATCTGCATATACCTGTTTTGCTTGTAAATGTTCCTTAATATATATTGCTATCCCCCTCTTTTTTTGATGGGCAAGAGATACATATAAATCTCCTAACTTTGGTGCTTCTAACAGTTTACTTCGATGTTTCTGGATATGTGTTTCTTGAAGGCATATAATATCTAAGTTCAATTTCTGTAGTTTAGTTATTGTTTTTTTCCTCTTAATTTGTGAATTTAAACCGTTGATGTTAATGGAAATCAATTTGATTTCTTCCACCATCTTACTCTGTAGTTGTTTCTTGTTGAAGCTTATTTACTCTCATTTGGTGTCTCGTTATTACGACTTCTCTTTCCACTTCTTCCTGCTCTCTTTCCTCTTGTTCTGTTTCTCTTTCCTCCACCCGATCTTCTTGTCTCCTACTTTCCACTTCCTCTTTGCTGTTGTGGTCTTCTCCTGATACCACATACAGTTCAAAAAATTCCTTCTCTTTTTCTATACTGTCTGTTTTAAATTTTTTATCCTGCCATGATATTAACATTCCCTCTGGGATGAGCCATTTGAACAGGATGTTATTCTTATTCAGTTGGGCGGCCAGGAATCTGTATTTCTTTCTATGTTCCCTTATTCTTCTTGGAATTTGTTTCAATGTTACAATTTCTGTTCCCTTGAATATCAGCGGTTCGTCTCTTGTCACTTTGTATATCTCATCTCTCAGTTGTTTGAGAATCGTATATGAACCTCTCTTGGAAGTCTGAAACATCTTGTATAGTTGGTATATATTCTATATACCTCGTCCATTTCCCTTCGAACCTCTTGGCCCTTTTTTTGTAACGTTTCTGCTATGAGATCTGCCATTAATTTGGGCAAGTCCTCCCCCTTTTCTTCTGTTACATTCTGAAATCTGAGGACGAAATCAGCCTTTTCCATCTCCAAATATGCAATTGCCACTTCTAATTTCTTGTTCTCTCCCATTAATTTCTGTTCTATTGATTCTACTTTCTTTTCTGTTTGTTCGACCTTTGCCTCCACTGCTTTCATCTTATGTTCCGTCTTTGCTACTGTTTGTTGGATTGTACTTATCTTCTCGTCTAGTTTCCATATTTTACCTTTCATTTCCCCCATTTCAGTTTTAAAGTCTGTGTGGTTTCTCACCATCATTTCTTGTATTGTTGTTAATGCCATTTGAATTGTTTGCATATTTGATACCTGACTTGCCTTCTCAGGATTCAGCATGCCCTCTATGGAACGTTGTCCTGCTGGTGATGTTATCGTTGATGTTAGGTTGGATGTTGTTTTCTTCCCAATCTTAGTGGTAGTTGTCATGGTGGACATCTTAGGCTTCCCAAATCTACCTATTTTCTTAAGAAAGTCTTTCAATATTATCATCCGTTGTATCAACTCCCTTCTGCGTTTTCTATGTTTACCGCTTTCCTTTTATCTTATTCTAATCCCTTCAGTTTATCATTACAAGGTCTAATATATTTAATAATGTCTCTCTTTAATTTTATGCACACTATATATACATATACATACATACATACATATATACATACATACATACATACATACATACATACATACACATATACATGGTATTCAGCTTTGTTCGGGTATTTTCCCACGTCATTGTACTTGTGCTTTTAAAGTTGTAGCAACATTTCGGCAGAATCTCATCTGCCATCATCAGACTTCTGTATTGTGTTTGTCTGTGAGTCAGACTTTCACAGCTGTTTCAGTTTTAAATTTGGGGCTAGCCTACTGCAGTGCTAGAATGGTTTTTTCTTCATCCTGATTGGTTGGGAGTCTTGGTCTGTGTTTATTGGTCTTGGAGTTTGCTGTGTTCTGTTTGATTGGTGTTTCCAATATCTTCTGTCTGTTTTGTGGCTTTTTTTGTCTTGATTGGCTGGCAACATTATGTTCCTGTATTGGAGGCTTTTAGTGCAGCTTGGCTCTAAGTAAATGGACGGCTATCATTTATTAGGAAGCTAGGTTTCATCTGGGTGCCTGGTTGGGGTGTGTTTGAGCTGGAGGTATCAGGGGGGATCTGTTTGTGCCCAGGTGTTTGCCTGGCTTGTGGTGTGGAGATTTTTTTGTTTGTGAGTGCAGGCTTCCAAATAATTGACAGTCTGGTAGAATCATCTCTTCTATTCATGCTTTCAGGTCTTTTTTAAATCTCTATGGCTTCTCTGATAATTTTGTAGCTGGGGTTTTCTATAGTGGCTAGGGTTTTGGTGCCATTGAAGTCGATGCTATGACCTGTTGCTTTCATGTGTTGGACTAGTGAGGAAGTGTGTTCCAGCTTTTTTACTGCATTTTTGTGTTCATCCAGGCGGGTACTTATTCTTCTATTGGTCTGTCCAATGTATGTGGCAGGGCATGATGCACAGGGGACTTCATATATGCCTTGGTTTTCCAGGTCAATTTTATCTTTGGGGTTTCTTAGGATGGCTGCTATTCTTCTGTCTGTTTTGAAGGCAGTCTTGATGTGATGCCTGTGTAGTATCTTACTGATTTTGTCTGTACTACCTCTTATGTAGGGCAGAACAGCTGTTCCATAGGTCTGTTCATCTTCTAGGTCTCCATTATGTCTCAGTGTGTTTTTGTGGATCAAGCCGGTGATTTTGCTTTTGTGGAAGCCGTTGGCTGTCAGTACTTTAGTCAGGGTGCATAGTTCCGTCTTTATGTGTGTCTTGTCTGCCAGGCGTTTGGTTCTGGCGATTAGTGTTTTGGCCACGAAGTTTATCTGTGCTGGGTGGTGGTGGGATTGGGTGTTGAGGTAGCGGTTGGTGTGTGTTTTCTTCTGGTATATGGTGTGTCCTAGTGTGCCATCTGTTTTTTTGTAGATTAGTACATCTAGGAATGGTAGTTGTTTGTTTGTTTCCAATTCCATGGTGAATTTGATTGTTGGGTGTGTGCTGTTTAGTTGTGTTAGGAAATGGTTTAGGTTTTCTTTTCCATGGGGCCAAATCACAAATGTGTCATCGATGTATCTTAACCATAATTTGGGTTTGTGGGTGGCCTTAGCTAGGGCTCTGGATTCGAATTCTTCCACGAACAGGTTTGCAATGACAGGTGACAGTGGTGATCCCATAGGGGCTCCTTCAATTTGCTTGTATCTTTGTCCTTTGTATATGAAATATGTTTTGGTTAAGCAGTGTTCTGCTAGTTCCATGAAGTGTTTAGCTGGTTGGTATTTATTTTTGATGATTTCAAGAGTTTCTTTTCTCAGGACTTGAGTGAATAGTGAAACCATTCTGGCACAGCAGTAGGCTAGCCCCAAATTTAAAACAGAAACGGCTGTGAAACTCTGACTCACAGACAAACACAATACAGAAGCCTGATGATGGCAGATGAGATTTTGCCGAAACGTTGCTACAATTTTAAAAGCACAATTATAATGACGTGGGAAAATACCCGAACAAAGCTGAATACCATACATACATATACATACATGTTATGACTCCCCTTCGAAATTCAAACGAACAAAACAGAAAGCAGCCGTTTCACAATTAAATCAAACGGAAAGAAGTCTTACAAGATAACGGCTGGCAGAAACTACAGCATAAATCTTTACTCTGTCCGGCAAACCAGTCCTGGCAATAAATCTTCAGCTTCAGAGCTCTTTGCTGTAACGTCTTCACTCAAATAGTTATTTTGTTCCTGGCGAAATGTACCAGCCCAGCTGTGTCCTTTTATACTCATTAAGGCAACGTGCTAATTTACTGACTTGCCCTTCTCATTCGCTCCAGCTGATTTTGCCTTTTCAACCGTCTTCTATTTTTTACATTTAACCACAAATTTTCCAAGTTCTCATCTCCACTAGAAGACTCTCTCAAAACTTCCCTGTCAGCCATTCCCGGCTGTTGATCAGATAAGGAACCAGAGGAGGTCAAAGGTCCTGACAATTCTAATACATCAGGTCTGTCGTCCTTTGTCACGTCCATCTCCTCATCCTGGTTATCAGTCCAATCAGTAAGCCAGGCCGGTTCATATTGTTCTGCCATAACCTCTTCACTTGAACTCATATCAATCACAGGAGCTGAATCCAAGCCCGGAGCCACAACACATACATACATACATACATACATTTATACAATGTAAAACTAAATATCGTTATTGTTTATAATCTATGATAGTCTGTAACCCTCTTAATTTTCTAATCTTATTTAATCCTTTTAATAAATTAATTAAGTATAATTCTAAATATAATAGCTTATATAGTAAACATATATAATTCAATAAACATAAATATGTGTTTGATTGTTTTCTTTTCTTATATACTATATCTTATAAAGAAGGGGGGGAGTTTCAAAGAGCAGGCAGCAGTGTGGAATCGAAAGTACATTCCATTCATATTTTCTTCAAAGACTGATTAGATGACTGAAGCTTCTGCCACACAAAAATCTAATTGGAGAGCATGATTGATGACTCTTGGCTATGGATGTTTTTCATTGGATGATACACCCAGAGGGGTGGGGGGGAAACCAGGATCAAGGGTCACAGTGAATTACGTATCTCAGAGTTGGCTACGCCCAGGTAAATGCCGGACATAGAATGTTACCTTCAAATAAATATTTTTTAATTTCGGGAGTGTGGTTCGAGGCTCATGATTTAATTGGAGTAACTGCTGGAATCCTGACACCAGTTTTGTGGCTGTGACTTGGTAGGCGTGGCTAGGTGGTTGTGACTGGGAGGGCATGGCTAGGTGGTCATATGACTGGGTGGGCATGGCCAACTCGACATCACTCACCATGCCTGGCCCCACCTTCTCAACATACCTAAAACACCTCTAATTGTACCGCAAATCTCTCTTCCATGGCCACTGTCATCACCATGAAATCTGCAATGCCTCATTTGACTCACTTATGACTGGTCCTTGAATTTATTCCCATTGCAGCATTCTTAACAACCATGTCACTCATTTTGCAACTGCGGTGCTTCACTTCACCACAGTGACAAGATAGGTTATAAAACGTAAAATGTGAGGACCGGTCATTAGTGCAAGGACCGGTCATCATTCACTTTTTTCAGCCCTCTGAGTAGTCCCTATGCACATAGGAACTATAGGGTCTACTATAGTCCTTGCACTTATGACCAGTCCTCGCATTTATGCCCGTTGCAGCATCCTCATGCTCACATGTTCAAAATTTGGCTGTTTGACAATTGGCATGTATTTATGACTGTTCCACTGTCCTGGGATCATGTGATTGCCATTTGTGACCATCCCAGCAGGCTTTCGACGAGGGGGTGGGGTTGGGGCTTTGATCAGGAAGTTATTTGTCTTATTTTGGTTTGGTACCCGTGGACAGCAGGAAATTGCAATCTGTTCAGAAAAATACCAATTATTTTGTGTGGGTTTTCCCCCCCGATGGCAATAAGATTTCTTCTTTTTTTATTGAAAAGTTTTTTTTTATTTTTATGACAAAAACCAACAAATAAAACCTTCTTTCAGTTATACAGTGTGTTGGCTGGGTACATATATCATGTGCACAATATTTGTATACATTTCTTCTTGAGTTTACATTCATATTATATTCTAAACAACATTATATATCATATTATATCATTATTACATTGTCATTAGATTTTTTATTTCAGTTTCAAGCTATCCTTAAAGGCAAATCCCAACTCTTACTAAACTATATTCATGTTATAACTTATTCAAAAATACTCAGTTATAGTATATCAATATTATTACAATATCCTTTAATTACTTACTCTACTTTCTAACCATCCATAAAATAAATCCCAAGTCTTATGATACTCTTTTTCTTCTTGCTCTCTAATTGCTAATATTAATCTACTCATTTCTGCACATTCCATCATTTTCTTAATCTCCTCCTCCTCCATCGGAATTTTCTCATTTTTCCAGTTTTGAGCAAATACAATTCTAATGTTAATACATTAATAACCAAATATGTTGGGTTTTTTTACTAAACTTTCAGGCAAAATCCCCAAGAGGAATATCTCAGGCTTTAAGTCTATGTGTTGTTTTATGATTTTTTCCAACCATGTGTGTATTTTAGTCCAGTATCTTTTAGCATCTGCACATGTCCACTACATATGGTAATATGATCCAGGTATCTGATGACACTTCCAACATTTCACCGATTTGTCTTTGAACATCTTTGCTAATCTTGCCACTGGCAGATGCCACCTGTAAAACATCGTATACAAATTCTCTTTATAGGCTGTTGACATTGTTAATTTATAATTTCTAGTCCACAATTTCTGCCATTTATCCAAATCTATCCCATATCCAAAATTTTCCCCCAAGCAATCATCGTTTCTTTAACTTGCTCTTCCTCTAATTTCACTCCTAATAAATAACCATAAAATTTTTTAATCATCCTCTCTTCAGTACCTGTTAAGATTTTATCTAATTCAGTCAGTTCTTTGTAAAACCCATCTATCTTTCTATCTTTTTCATGTCTAGAATGTATTTGCATATATGAATACCAATTCATCTTTATCCCTTGTTCATCTAGTTCTTGCTTTGTTTTGAGTTCACCCTTTTCATTTAAAACATCATTATATCTAACAATATATTCCATTTTAAAAACATTTGGATACGCAAATGCCTCCATTGTCGATAACCAGACTGGTATTTTCAGGTAATTTTGTTCCCTTATTTTCTCCCATGTTGACAATAAAGCATCTCGAACATAGTGTCTCTGGAAATAACCATGTGCCTTGCTTTTCTTATACTATAAAAATGCATGCCACCCCAATTGTAAATTGTGCCCTTCCAAGGTTAATAGTCTGATATTTCTCAAAACAATCCATTCTTTCATCCACATCAATATTACTGCCTGATAGTATAATTCCCAATTGGGTAATACAAAACCTCCTCTCCTTCTAGTATCCTGTAACAGTTTTAATTTAATCCTTGTCTTTTTTTTCCCTGCCATATGTATTTCAACATCATTTTATTTAAGTCCTCAAAATATTCTTTCCCTAACTTTATTGGAATTGTCTGGAATAAGTATAATATTCTTGGTAATATATTCATTTTGATTGTCGATATTCTCCCTATCAAGGATAGTTGTAAGTTTTTCCATTTTTCTAAGTCTGTCGCAATCTGTCGTTGTAGTCTATAGTAATTATCCTCCATAAGTGTTCCACATCTTGCTGTCAGTTGTATCCCCAGATATTTCACTTTTTTTGGATCTGAATATTTAGTCTGTCTATCAGTTCTTTTCTTTGCCTTTCCATTATGTTCTTCACTAAAATCTTAGTTTTAGTTTTGATTTTCAGTCCTGCAACCATATTCTTCTGTCTTTTCTATCAAGTTAGGACCTGTTTCTAATGGTTCTTCTAATATAAACACCAGATCATCTGCAAATGCCTGTAATTTGTACTCCTCATTTTTTATCTTCATTCCCTTTATTTCCGTGTTTTTTCTGATGTTTCTATTTAGTACTTCCAAAGTCAATTCAAATAGCAATAGTGACAAAGGATATCCTTGTCTAGTTCCTTTTTTGATATTAATATTATCAGTCAAGTCTCCATTTATCATTACTTTTGCTGATTGTTTATAATATATTGCCTCAATCATTTTAATAAACCTTTCTCCAAAGCCCATCTCTTCCATTTGCAGCAACATAAATTGCCAATTTACATTATCAAATGCTTTCTGTGCATCTAAAAAAACCAGTGCCATTTGCTTCTCTGGATGTGCTTCATAGTATTCCAGTGTGTTCAATGTTGTCCTCATATCTTTTATTTGTCTCTTAGGCAAAAAGCCATTTTGATCTGTGTATATAAAATAGTTTAAATATAGTTTAAGTCTTTCTTCCATTATTGAGGCAAATATTTTATAGTCCGCATTCAACAGAGATATCGGTCTATAGTTTTTTATTAATTGTAAATAAGTATCTTCTTTTGGTATAAAAGTAATATATGGCTCTGTCCATGAATTAGGTACTTTTGCTTTTGTCACTACCTCATTCATTACCTCTAACACTGTAGTACGAAAAGATTCCTGTAATGTCTCATATACTGTAGTTCTGCTGGTAGCCCAACTGGGCCAGGAGCTTTTCCAGTATTTTGTCTATTTATCGCCTCTGTCAGTTCCATCATTGTTATTTTCCCTTCTAACATTAACTTAATATCCTCAGGTATTTGGGGCAGTCCTGCTTCTTGCAAGTATTGTTTAACTTTTTCTTCTTCAGTTGTCTCTTGATAATATAGTTTCTTGTAGTACTTTTGTACTATTTCTTTTTTTTTTCTTCATTCCCATAACAAACCATTCCACTCTCATCTGTTAATTGCACTATCCTTTTCAATTCCCTCTCCTTTTTCAGTTTATATGCTAACCATCTTCCTGGTTTATTTGCATTTTCAAAAAAGTTCTGTTTAGCTCTAATTTTTTGTGTCAATTCTTCTTTTTCCATTAACCCCAATTTCTGCTTAATTATGTCAATTTGGCTTTTAAGATTCTTTTGTTGTGGATATCTTTGAAATTCTTTCTCTAGTTTATTGTAGTCCTCTTGTAAAATCTGTTGTGCTTGTCTTTTTTAATATTCCTTCTTCTTGTATAAGTTATAATCAGACCTCTAATATAGGCCTTCATAGTGTCCCGTACATTTTGTAGTCAAGTTTCCTCTTTTTTATTTTCTTTAAAGAAGAAAGCCAATTCTTTCTCCATATTTTTTATGAATTCTTTTTCCTTCAAAATTGAGTTATTCAAAGTCCATCTTGACCTTTTCTTTTTTCATATATAAAAAAAAGTTTTCATATATAAAAAAAGTTGTTATTTTTAACAACAAACATAGACAAATACAAACATAAAACAACAAAATAAAACCATCTTTCAATTATACAGTGTGTCGGTTGGTACATAATTCTTGTGCACAATATGTATAGTCTTTTCCTCTTAAATTAAAATTTACATTCATATTAATCAACTTTCCATGTCATATTATATTGTTATTACACCATCATTAGACTTTAGTTTCAAATCCACATTATCCTTTAGAGCAAATCTCAGTTCTTACTAATTTAATTCCTATTAAAAGTCATTCTATAATAATCAATTATAACATATCATTACTGTTGAATTATACTTCAATTTCCCAGTTTTCTATCTAACCATTGATAAAATAAATCCCATATCTTAAAATATTCCTTTTCTTCTTGCTCTCTAATTGCTAATGTTAATCTACTCAGTTCTGCACATTCCATTATTTTCTTAATCACCTCCTCCTCTATTGGAATTTACTCATTTTTCCAATTTTGAGCATATACAATTCTAGCTGCAGTTAAAACATATAATCAAGTATGTCAATTCTCTGTTATAACCTTCAGGTAAAATTCCCAATAAAAATATCTCTGGTTTCAAATCTATATGCTGTTTTGTCATTTTTTCCAGCCATGTGTATATTTAGTCCAGTATCTTTTAGCTTTTGCACACATCCACCACATGTGGTAATATGATCCAGGTAACTGATGACATTTCCAACACTTCACCGATTTATCCTTGAACAACCTTGTGTCAGGTTTCCAAGTGATGAAATCCATTTAAAAAGAAAAGAACAAAGTCCATCTTCCAAAACAATTTCTTTTATTTAGGAAAGCATTAAATTGGCAAAGTCCATGGTAATTCTGGTTCTGACACAACCCGGAATTACCCCACAATATTAAAAGTTAGAAACAACTCCCAAAAGTCACATTCTCCAATAGAAGTAATTCAACACTGCTTGATGTCATAAATCTCCACCTCAAGGGGCCCAAGCACAGACAGCTCATTTCCCACGGGAAGAAAAATCACCTAGCCAAAACATCTCTCTTTATCTCCATTCCTCCCCCCTTAGGAATGTGGCAAGCCCAAAACCCTTCCCCCATGACTGCCATAGAGAAAGTAAGAAAAAGAATATATACTAAGCCTAACTAAAATGGCTACACATATGTCAATTTTGGGCTTGACAGGCTGCCCTCCCTCATTTGAAAAGAAACCCCTGCAACGACATAAAATACAAAGATTGAAATTAGGTTAAACACAATCATACAATGCACATATTAACCTCCTCTGCCACCCACAGAATTCACTTTTGGCTTGTGTGGATATTTTTCATGGAATTTCCCCACCAATCTATCAGCATTCACTTTCCAGCTATTAACCCAAGTTGCTTGTGAAATTGGATAGCCTTTCCAATAGATTAAATATTGTAACTTCCCCCTGAAAATCCTAGAATCCAAAATTTTCTTAACTTCATAATGTTCATGCCCTGCATTGAACAAAGGCTTCAGAGGTACACGTTCTGCTGGCCTCAAGGAAGAATCAACAAACGGCTTTAATAAACTACTATGAAATACCGGGTGTACCTTCCCCAATAACCTAAGGAGATTAAGTTTCACAGTTACTGGGTTTATTACTTTAATTATCTGAAAAGGCCCTATAAATTTTGGACTTAATTTTCTAGAAGGTAAGTGTAACTTCAAATATTTAGTTGACAAATAAACTTTATCCCCCACTTTAGTTCCAGTGGTGACATGTGGTCGTAGCGGCACAGGGAGACAGTGTTCTCTCCTCTGTTGCCAATTTTCAGCTGTCTGGTGGCTGTCTGAGGCGAGGTTCGGTCCTGGTGGGATCGGTGAAGAAGAGGGGAACCTTCAGAGGCGAAGTGGGAAGTGTGATCCCGAACTGTGCTACAGAAGGAGCCCTCAAATCTGGAGCTGAAGAGGCTGGTCTTGATGGCTGATCCAGAGACCCAGATAAGAATAAGCCCAGAGGAGTGACAGTGAAGAAGTGAAAGTAAGGGACTGAAAGTAAGCTTCATGAAGAAGAGAAAGTGGAGTGATTAGAACAGAACAGTTGAATTTTTTTGAGTTTCCTAAGTGATAACATTGTAACAGCAGAAGAAACAAAGAAACAGGAAGAAGGACTAAGGAAAGGAGAGCGACAGTGCAAATTTCTCAAGACAGACATTTTGAAAGTGGAATGGCAGATGTTAATTCTTTCAGCTCTTAGCTCTCAGCATTACAGTAAGATTTTAACAACTTGCCTGGAACTCTTTAAAATATACTTCAAATAAAAAGAAAAACTTTAGAAGTTAATTTATCTTTGCTTAAAAGTTAATTCTTGGAGATTAAGTATAATACTTATATTTATATTTAAAATAACATTGATATTTTTTTTCTTTCATAGCCATATTCTTAGTGATAAATATATTTAAATGTATATGATATAAACTATATAACTATGTATTGATTGAAATTTAAAGAAAGATACATATTTACAGTACTAGTGATTGCTCTTTATTATGAACTAAGGATAGAATTATAGTTAATTTATGAGAATTGTATTGACTGAAAATTGGGGAAAGCTATATATTCATTCATTATACTGACTTTTATTGTTTTAGTAATTTTTCATTGATATTAAGGATTTACTTAAATTTAAAGCTATTGTTCTATATAACTATATTGATCATTAGAGTGGAATAAATTAAGAATTTGATTGTATAAGTAAAGCTATTAACTAATTAATCAACTAAGTATTTAACTATTTAATCTATTAATTATCTAACAGATAGAGTATATATAAGAGTATACAGAGTTAATATAACTGTTGTTATTGATATTGGGATTGATTTAGAAGATTGCATTGTTTAATTAATATTTGGAACAACTAGAATATAATACAATATATAAGATTGTAGATTACAATGTAGAATAAAGTTAGATATAGAAGCTAGGAGAGTATTGAATGGTGGTGTGGGGAAAGATAGAAAGAATATTAGGAGAGCAATACATAATATTACAAGACATGACAAGCATCACGACTACCACGGTGAAAGCTGGGAAGAAAGTTACCCCAATGACAACTGCAGTGACAGAATCCCTGGCCACTCAAAGATCAATAGAAGGAATGTTTGCAACAGAAAAGTCAAACCCCATGATGAGTACGCAGACCATGCAGGCCACTTTATTATCAATACAAGAAACGATGGTGAAGCTACAGGAGAACATGACGAAAAACCATGGAGAAATGAAAACAGAAATGGAACAGGTGAAGAGAGAAGTGAGGAACGACATCCAGAAACTAGATGAGAAAGTGGGCCTAATCCAAAAAGCACTACAAAAAAACGACCAAAGATTACAAATGATTGAGAAAAGAACAGAAAAAACAGAAGAAAAATTAGACCTGGTAGATTGGAAAATGAAAGAACGAAATAAGGAAGTGGAAGACTCATTGATCCAATTGGAAATGGACAGAGCCTCATTTTACCTGCAGTTCCAGAATGTGGTGGAGACAAAAGAGGAAGACTTGGCAATAATAACGGCCGAAATAATAGCGGAGGCACTCCAAAGAGATAAAGGAGAAATAATCAATGAATTGAATGAGGTCTACCGAGTATACGCAAATTATGCCAGATGATATAGACTGCCAAAAAAAGTTCACGTCTGCTTTGCACGAAAAAAATGAGGGATATCATTTATAAAATAACTAGAGATGAGCTAATGTCCTATAAAGGCAAGGAAATCACCACTTTAAAACAAATCCCGAAAAGAGTACATGAACAAAGGAGAGACTATCGTTTGTTAGCAACCCTACTCAACAAAAGTAATACACTATTTAGATGGATAACACCAGAGGGAATGTTGGTGTCGTGGCAGGGAAAAAAATTAAAATAGATACCCTGGATAAACCACAAGATCTCCATGACCAACTGGTAGGCACAGAAGAAACAGGCAGCAGTAGGGAGGAACTGGAGCCGACAAGCCAAGAAGACCAGCAACAGGAGAAAGAAGGAGAAAGGACAGGAAGAAGAGAAAAAGAGAGAGGAGGAACCACAAGAAGAAAGAAGAATAAGAACAAGGGCCCAAAGAGAAATAAGGAACAACAGGAATTAGTGAGTGGCAAAGAAGGAGAATGGAAAATAATTTGAAAATACTATCTTTAAATATAAATGGACTCAACTCCCCAACCAAACGTAATCAATTTTTTAAGAAATTGGCGAAACAAAAGATGGACATTGTGTGCCTTCAGGAGGTACACATCAAAAATCAGGATAAAAAATATCTACAATGCAAAAAATTAGGAAAACTCCATGTAGTTCTAGCAGAAGAAGAAAAAAAAGAGGGATAGCAGTTTACACCAGAGAAGGAATACAAACAGAAGTAGTACATGCAGACCAATCAGGTAGAACATTGAGGTTAGAAGTGTTTTGGGATCAGAGAAAGATATTGCTAGTGGCCATGTATGCACCCAATAGTCAACAAGAAAATTATTATAAGAAAGTTCATGAAAAAATATTAGAATTAGGTAAAGAAGATATCTGTATGATAGGGGATTTTAATGCAATCGTGGACATAAAAAAGGATTGTTACAGTAATCAAAGAACGAAAAAGAAAAGGAACACCCTTCCAAAATCATTCTTGAATATGGCAGAAACACAAAATTTAATAGATATTTGGAGAACACATAATCCAAAAGAAAATTGAGTCACCTTTTATTCTAATTCTCATAAGTCGTGGTCGAGAATTGACACGGCTTGGATAAGTAAGACACTAGTGAAGTATATAGAATCAGTAGAAATAGCATCAAATGTGTGGGCAGACCACAACCCCCTAATAATAAGATGGAAAGGACAACAAAAACAAAGAGGGAGATGGACGTTGGACCCACAAATCCTGAAAGAAAAGGAATATATACAGAGAATAAAAAAAGAACTAGAACTATTTTTAAAGTGAATGCGAAAGATCATACATCCTTGCAGAATTTGTGGGATACAACGAAAGCTTATTTAAGAGGATTAATGATAGTATATAATGCCCAAAAGAAAAAGAAAACAATGATTTACAGAATGAGAGTAGAAATTTGGAAACAAGAATACAAGTAACACCGGGAAATGAACAGCTTATAGGTAAATGCACAATAGCCAAACTCAAATTAATCATATTAGAACAGGAAAAGAGTTTAAGAGCTTTGAAATTGGTAAAACAGAACTACACTGCTCAAAAAAATAAAGGGAACACTTAAACAACACAATGTAACTCCAAGTCAATCACACTTCTGTGAAATCAAACTGTCCACTTAGGTAGCAACACTGATTGACAATCAATTTCACATGCTGTTGTGCAAATGGAATAGACAACAGGTGGAAAGCAGAGGCAGTTAGCAAGACATCCCTAATAAAGGAGTGGTTCTGCAGGTGGTGACCACAGACCACTTCTCAGTTCCTATGCTTTCTGGCTGATGGTTTGGTCACTTTTGAATGCTGGCGGTGCTGTCACTCTAGTGGTAGCATGAGACGGAGTCTACAACCCACACAAGTGGCTCAAGTAGTGCAGCTCGTCCAGGATGGCACATCAATGCGAGCTGTGGCAAGAAGGTTTGCTGTGTCTGTCAGCGTAATGTCCAGAGCATGGAGGTGCTACCAGGAGACAGGCCAGTACATCAGGAGACATGGAGGAAGCCATAGGAGGGCAACAACCCAGCATCAGGACCGCTATCTCCGCCTTTGTTCAAGGAGGGACAGGAAGAGCACTGCCAGAGCCCTGCAAAATGACCTCCAGCGGGCCACAAATGTGCATGTGGCTGCTCAAATGGTCAGAAACAGACTCCATGAGGGTGGTGTGAGGGCCTGACATCCACAAATAGGGGTTGTGCTTACAGCCCAACACCGTGCAGGACGTTTGGCATTTTCCAGAGAACACCAAGATTGGCAAATTCGCCACTGGCACCCTGCGCTCTTCACAGATGAAAGTAGGTTCACACTGAGCACATGTGACAGACATGACAGGGTCTGGAGACGCCGTAGAAAATGTTCTGCTGCCTGCAACATCCTCCAGCATGACTGGTTTGGCAGTGGGTCAGTAATCGTGTTGGGTGGCATTTCTTTAGGGGGCCACACAGCCCTCCATGTGCTCGCCAGAGGTAGCCTGACTGCCATTAGGTACCGAGATGAGATCCTCAGACCCTTTGTGAGACCATATGCTGGTGTGGTTGGCCCTGGGTTCCTCCTAATGCACGACAATGCTAGACCTCATGTGGCTGGAGTGTGTCAGCAGTTCCTGCAAGATGAAGGCATTGATGCTATGGACTGGCCCGCCCGTTCCCCAGACCTGAATCCAATTGAGCACATCTGGGACATCATGTCTCGCTCCATCCACCAACAGACTCCATTGCACCACAGACTGTCCAGGAGTTGGGGGATGCTTTAGTCCAGGTGTGGGAGGAGATCCCTCAGGAGACCATCTGCCACTTCATCAGGAGCATGCCCAGGTGTTGTAGGGAGGTCATACAGGCACATGGAGGCCACACACACTACTGAGCCTCATTTTGACTTGTTTTAAGGACATGACATCAAAGTTGGATCAGCCTGTAGTGTTTTTTTCCACTTTAATTTTGAGTGTAACTCCAAATCCAGACCTCCATGGGTTGCTAAATTTAATTTCCATTGATAATTTTTGTGTGATTTTGTTGTCAGCACATTCAACTATGAACAAAGTATTTAATAAGAATATTTCATTCATTCAGATCTATGTCTTATTTTTTTGTTCCCTTTATTTTTTTGAGCAGTGTATTTTCAAAATGCAAATAAGCTGGGGAGGTGGCTCGCCTATAGATTAAGAAAATACTCTGTCCTCTATAATTACTGACTGAATGTATAAAGGCAGATAGATAACTCCACAAAGCATCCATACAAAGTCTTTTTATTGGTTCATCAGGCATCCTCAAGATAATTCACGGTTACGTTGAGATTCATCTCAATGTCCAACTCTTTGCATAGTTGACTTTCTGGTGTAAAAGGATAGTTCTCTTTCATTCCGATAATGGTGTAGCAAGGGGGTGAAGCAGCAGCATGATGCTGGGTTCAGGCAAGAGTGAAGGGACCTCCCCCAACCCACCAAGGGTCAATTCAGTGACCAATCAGGATTACAGATGTCGCCACATGACATGGACTATATTTCCCAGGATACTTTAACTACATTTACCATGATACATTCCCTTAAGGGGACAGTTCTTAATTCCTAACTAACTATCCCAATTCCCTATTAACTATAACTGGCTGGACAGCACAGAAAGGAAAAAGAAAAAAGATAGATTCAGCAATTACAAGTTAAGGAGGGGAATGTACAAAATAATATGGAAAAGAAAAAAGAAATAGCACTGGAATTCTTTAAGGAACTTTATATGCAAGAGGAAATTAGGGATAAGAAAATAAAACATTACTTAGAAGGAAAGAGTATTCCAGCTTTAATGGAAGAAGAAAGGGCAAGGTTAAATGAAGAGATTACTAAAGAGGAACTAAAGGAGGCAATTCATAAACAAATGTTAGGAATGTAAGTCACCTAACAGTTATTTGGGTTGGAAATATATAAAGTAGGATAGACATTTTAATACTATGCCTTTAAGAAAATGCTAAAACTGTAATTGGGTGTGGTTTCTCATAAGATGGAACCAGAAACCTGGGTTGTTTAGTCGCAGTGAGTCTCTGTTTCCTTTTGTTGGAGAGTTTTGCCGTTCCTCCTAATGACTGTTACTGATCGTTGATTTAAGTCTGTTACTGAACTGTTTTTGATACTGGACTTTGATATTTGGATTATCCCTGAACTGAACACTGACTGCTTTACCTGTGAATGACCTGAACTGCTTATCTTGGATTTTGCCTAAACGTTTATTGGAAGTAAAAACCTACATTTACTGTACAGTGTATCTGTGTGTGTTTTGTGTATTATTCTTCACTACTCTCACTACGTCTCCCTGTATGCGCTCATTCTTCTAACAGTGAATTACCTCAACAACAAAAAAATAAAAAAACCCCAGGAATGGATGGCTTACCAGGAGAAGTTTATAAAAGTCTAGGAGAATTATTTGATCCCATACTTTTAGAAATGTATAATGAAGTATTAACAGAGGCAAGGCTACCAGAATTGTGGAGAGAAGTGTATATTGCACTAATGCCGGAGGAGGGTGCAGATACCACACAGATAAAAAATTATAGACCAATCTCTTTATTAAATGCCGACTACAAAATATTTATGAATATAATGGCTGAAAGAATAAAAAAAATAATGAATAATAATATACACCCAGACCAAAATGGTTTTTTTACCAACAAGACAAATAAAAAATAATACAAGGACAGTAGTAGAAGTATTGGAGTACTATGAGGTTCATCCAGAGAAACAAACCGTGTTGGTTTTAATGGATGCCCGAAAAGCCTTCGACAAAGTGAACTGGCAATTTATGATTTAGCAGATAAAGGAGATGAAATTCGGGGATAGATTTGAAAAACTGATAGGGTCAATATATTCAAACCAGAAAGCCCATATAATAATCAATGGAGAACTTACTAATTCATTTGAGATTAGAAAAGGAGTTGCACAAGAAGGGAGGGGTTCTTTTGGTTTCGTTTTTTAATTCTTAGAAATGGAGATTTGGAACTATGAGAAAAAACAAGAACCATCTGCAAAACAAGAAGACTGGTACAAAGAAGAAGCCATCTTTAATGAACAAGTAATTCTATGTGGGGAAGAAAAAGGAAAGGGGAGAAAGAGAATGGAGAATTTAAGACTTAAAAAAACAACCAAAGAAAAGAAAAATAATTCAAAAAATAAGTATAATACTGGAAAGCAACAAAAGTGGGGAATACAGAAGAGAGAAATAGAGGTAGAGAGGCAAGGGGGTAAAAGGGGGAGAGAGAAGAAGAGAGGGAAGAAGGAAAGGAAAAGAAGTTACAAAGGACCGGAACAAGATATAGAGAAACAGGACCTATTTAGAGATAATGGGTGAAAATTTAACTGAAAAAGGGATTCTGTAAAGGTACATAAGATTGTATTGTTATATTAGTAATAGAAATAACTTTAGAAAATTGGAAACAATGTATGATTAAAATGAGGGATAAAATAGTCTAATTTAGTGAAATGTTTGTTAATAAAATAAGTGAAATAAAATAAATGAGAAAATTGAATTAGGAAGGGACGGGAACATTTTAATTAGTTAATGTTTTATAAAATATAAGTGAAGGAGGAGGGAATTATGGAAAGCTTATAATTGTTCCCATAGAAGTATGATATTTAATTGAAAAGTAATGTTAAAGAAGTTAAGATTTTAATGAATATTAATATTAATGATAGAATTGAATTGGAATGGAATGTGTTGTTTTAATTACATATATTTATAATTTTTTTCTTTTTTTAAGAATATAGTGTGTATTTTAAGAATGTACCAAGAAGAATCCGAATGGAAGTTATGTATTATATTGAATGTTATAACTTAAGGGTATATATTGAAGCCTAAATAAGAGTTAAATGGATAAACTTAAAAGATATAAAGGCGTCATACTCCAATCAGTAACTACAGGAGAAACTTCGTTTAATGAGAAAAGATAATAGATAATTGAAACAGGACAGACAAAAAATATAAATATAATGATTTGAATTGAGACGAGATAATTAAAATAAAATTGAGAAAATTAAAAGAGGGGAGAAGCTATGCAGAAAATGTAAAACAGTAATAAGATATGGAATAGAACATAAAAATGAGCATGAAATTGAATTTGTGTCTGTACAAAGAAATGTAACCCGGGATTACACTACTTTCAAAAAAGATGTTTTATTTGTATTTTTTTTATGAAAAACTCAAATAAAATTTACAAAAGAAAAAAGAAAAGTAAAGGAGTTTGGCAGGGATGTCCACTTTTCACCTCTGCTCTTTATCATGACATTAGAAATTTTGTTGAGAAGAATCAGATTGAATCAGGAAATAAAAGGATTAAATTAAGGAAGAAGAATACAAGGTTCAAGCATTTGCAGACGACCTTGTATTCTTTGCAGAAGAACCAATAGAATCAGGACCAAAATTAATTAAACAGAGAAATATGGGGAAGTGGCTGGCCTAACAATTAATAAAGATAAAACCAAAATGATAACAAAAAACTTAACAGATAACCAAAAAAAGAAATTAGTGGAAGTAACAAGTTTACAAATTGCAAAAAAAAATAAGTACTTGGGCATCTGGCTTACAGCAAGATGCTCAACAATAAAAGAAGATAATTATATAAAGTTACTACAAGAAATAAAAAGAGATTTAGAAAAATGGGGAAAGATACAGCTATCAATGCTCGGGAGAATTGTGGCCATTAAAATCAACATCTTACCAAGACTACTTTTCCTTTTCCGAATGATCCCTGTAAAATAGGATATTTATTTTTTTACGGATCTAAATAAAATGACTACGAAATTTGTTTGGGCAGGGAAAAGAGCAAGGATAAAATTCAGTGCACTACAAGATAATAGAAGCAGAGGTGGATTTGGACTCCCTGCCTGGGAAATATATTATAAAGCAGCAGCCTTAACGTGGATCAAAGATTGGGTCAACTTAAGAAATAAAAGAACTCTAACCTTAGAAGGGCATGATCTGCAGGTGGGGTGGCATGCCTTCATGTGGAACCCGGGAAACAAGACCTATACTTACTTTCATAGACATGTAATTCGAAATTTGTTAATATGAATTTGGCGAGAGATTAAGAACAAACACTGTATGAAAATTCCAGGGTGGGTATCCATCATGGAGGCATTGATACATCCCAATGCACTAGAAATCAGAAAAAGGACTAAATATTATGATGTTTTAGACTCCCAAGGAACACTAAAAACTAATCAAAAATTCAGTGACCAAGGGATGAATATAGATTGATGGCCATATCTCCAACTCAAAACAAGGTATAAAAAGGATGTTGAAGAACATGGAATAGAAGTAAAACCAAGCCAGTTAGATAAACTTTTAGAGGGTACAGATGAAAAAGCGATCTCAAAAATTTACAATTATTTATTAGAGTTTGAAATGGCAGAGGAATTAGTTAAGGGCCCAATGATAGCATGGGCAAGAAATGTAGGGCACAACATCAATTTGGAAGACTGGGAAAGAATTTGGAAAAAAATTACAAAATAACGAAATTGACGGTATATAAAGAGAATCAATACAAAATGTGTTATCGGTGGTATCTGACACCTTCGAGATTAGCCAATATGTATCCAAATTTAAGCCCACTTTGTTGGAAATGTAAACAAACAAGGGGCACCTTCTTCCACGCTTGGTGGCTTTGCCTGAAGAGTAAAAAGTATTGGACAAAAATACAAATATGAATAAGAGAAATTACAAACATTCAATTAGAATTTAAGGCAGAAATTTCCTTATTGGGAATAATAAAAGGTGATTCTGCAAAAGAAATAAAATATTTAATTTTACATATAATTACTGTGGCAAGGATAGCGCTTGCACAATGCTGGAAGGGTGACCGGATGCCAGTAGAAAACTTGATAATCCAAAAAGTCTACAATTGCACTGAAATGGACAAACTTACCCTAAAACTAAAAGAAAAGGAAAATTCAAAATATTATAGTCTGGGAAAACTGGTATAATTGGATAAATAATAGAAACTAGCGAGTATATAGATAAGGAAGGAAAATATAAAGAGGTTATAATAGGAGCACTAACCAGATATATGAAATAAGTATTAGAATATTGTTTGATAAGAAAGCATTGTCTAAGTAATTTGTAATATATATGTTTTTTGTTTCATTTTTAATGAAATGTTTTGTATTTTGTATATATATTTTTAACATTTAATAAAGTTTATTTAAAAATTAATTGTAAGACCATTCTCTATTCAGGAAAAATGCAAGTTTAGTTGCAGTCCCATCAAGCATGTTTTTAAAAGGTGTTGGGGCATTCGCACACGGAGCTGGTTGTGGGGGGGGGGGGTGGGGGGGGGGTGGGGCTGCAGCTTGGGCTGGCCTCATTTGAGCTTGCTCTCGAACCCATCCTCCACCTGTGTTCTGTCTTTTATAATTACTGGCTGAATGTATAAAGAGAGACAGGCAAACTCTACAAAGTCTTCCATACAAAGTTTCTTTATTGGATTATATAAAGCATCCTCAAGGTAACTCACGGTTATGTCAAGATCCATCTAATGTCCAATTCTTTCCATAGCTGACTTCATAGTGTAAAAGAATAGGGATCTTTCATCTCATAACTAAGGAGCAAGGGGATGAGACGCCAGCACGCTGCTGTGGTCCAGGCAATAGTGAAGAAACCTCCCCCAACCCAACCAAGGGTCAATTTGGTAACCAATCAGGATTACAGATGTGACCACATGACATGAACTACATTTCCCAGGATGCATTAACTACATTTACCATGAGGCATTCCCTTAAGGGGACAGCTCCCAATTCTAACTTAGTTAACTCAATTCCCATTACCTATATACCTTCTGGAAATCCCGGAGGAATTTGGTCAGCTGGAGGTAAACGAGGTGGTGGGGAGGGCTCGTTCCTTGATGGATTCTTTGTGGACTCCCCCTCCTACTCATCCCTCTCTGTTCCACTCTTGGGGGCAAATGGTATAATGGTGGAAGATCTCCCACAGCGGTAGATTGCCCTTTCCTGGGAGGAGAATATTCTCCCAACAACTGGGTTAAACCGAAAGTTGACGGGCATGAAGTTCATGTTTCATGATCTCTCTGGGTGGGAATTTGCCTCCTTTGCCGGCCTCTGCCTTCATGTCTGATCACAAGCTGTTCCAGCTGGTCAGGTAGATCCTTGAAGGTTTGGCTGGTAGGAATGTAAGTCACCTAACAGTTATTTGGGTTGGAAATATATAAACAAAGATAGACATTTTAATAGTATGTCTTTAAGACAATACTAAAACTGTAATTGGGTGTAGTTCCGCAAAGGGCCATAAGATGGAGCCAGAAACCTGGGAGGTTTAGTCTCAGGAAAGTCTCAGTGAGTATCTAATCCTTCTGTTGCAGAGAGTTGCCGTTCCTACTAATGACTAATGTTACTGATCATTGATGTAAGTCTGTTACTGAACTGTTTTTTGATACTGGACTTTGATATTTGGATTATCCCTGAACTGAAAATTGACTGCTTTACCTGTGAATGACTTGGACTGCTTATCTTGGACTGTGCTTCAACATTGATGGGAAGTAAAAACCTACATCTACTGTACAGTGTATCTGTGTGCTCTGTGTGTATTATTCAACATTACTCTCACTACGTCTCCCTGTAAGCGCTCATTCTCCTAACGGAGAATTACCTCAACACTGGTTATGGGCCCAGGCCATACCAGGCTCAGATAACTGAGAGTCGGTGTGAATACACAGTACTGTATACAGACAGCTGTTTACTGTTTAATTGTGGTTTACTATCCTGGTAAAGATGGCACAAGACCCTTCAACAAGTCTATCACTGATAACCCGATTAGATGGAACAAACTATGTTTCCTGGTCTATGAAGTGCAGTCTACTTCTGTGTAGAGAAGGGTTATGGAATGTAGTTCAAGACCCACCAGATATAAATGCTTGGGATCCAGCAAATGAGGATGATGCCCAGAAGCTTGCTGACTTTAAACAGAACAAACGAGCTCTTTGTATAATTGGACTAACACTGAGTGACCAGCAGCTAGTCCATATTCGTGGAGAAGAGTCTGCTGCTAAGTGTTGGGAGAATTTGAAGAGGGTTTATGTTCATGACAGTGTAGGTGCACACATACATCTTACACGTAAACTGTTTAGAGTACGTCTTCTAAAAGGTGGAGATATGTTAGCTCATTTGAACTTCATGAAAAGAACTTTTCAAGAGCTACATGAAAAGGAACTGATATTTTCAGAGCTGCATCAAGTTTACATCATTCTTTCCTCATTTTGATGAAAGTTATGATGATTACGTATCTTCACTGGAAGTCCTGCCCAGAGATAAACTGAAATTGACTGACATAACTGGA
Source organism: Pseudonaja textilis (assembly GCF_900518735.1). Next base: position 578 of record NW_020769701.1, on the reverse strand, counting down.
AGGTTGTTAGAAGAAGCAAGAAGACAATTGGATAGGGACCAACTGAGGAAGAAACAACCACAAGAAGAAGATTTGTGTTCAACTGCCTATACCGTTAGGAAATGTTTTTCTTGTGGGGCTAGGGGACATATAGCTAGATTCTGTAAGAAGGGAAAACGACAGAATACTGGTAATCACCAGAAGGTTAAAAACAATGTTAGTTTAGCTATGTCTAGCAATTCAACTGTAAACCATGATTTGTGGGTTGTTGATAGTGGAGCATCGCAATGCATTACTAAAGATAGAGAAAGGTTTGTGAAGATGTCCACAAGTAAACAGCATGTATCATTGGCAAATGGATGGAAGATGAACGCATCAGGTGAAGGTACTGCATATTGTTCTTGTATAAATGAACATTTAACTATGTTATAAGTACCTAAACTGAAATTTAATTTGTTATCAGTAAGGGCTTTAGTTAATATTGGTTATGTAGTAACCTTTAGGGGAGATAACTGTATAATAGAGAAAGAGGGTAAAAGTGTTACTGCTACATTAGAGAATGATTTATATGTGATACATGATGACCAGTTGAAGATGGC
>NW_020769700.1:52636-102595 GCF_900518735.1 Pseudonaja textilis | reverse complement strand
ATATTTTTTTGAAGATTTTATCTGCTAGAAAAATCCTCTCAAGGGTCTTTATTGCTCTTCAAGCCATTTATGATGAACTTTAAGGATAAAAAATAGCAAGCATGTGGGCTAAAATGTTTACCATTGAAAATATCATTATTTTTGTTAACATTATATTGAAAGGATGATTTCCCATCTCTTCTATACCTTCCTTTTTAAAGATGACCCTTTGTTTGAACATATAGTCTCTCCTCACCTTCCCAAGGATGAAACAGAAGACCTAAAGCTATGATGAGGATGTCATGAGAGGATATCACTGTTTTGATCTTTGCCTCTTAAAGACTGTAGATCCCAATTCCTAACCATTTCACCTAGAATGGCCACATTGAAAAGCAGTTCTCCAATTTCAAAGTGAACATACAGATGGATCTATCACAGGCCAGTTTACCACCCCATTCAAATTAACTGTAGAAAAATACATGCACACAAACCTGAGGGACTTTGTAGGTGCCTACTAATGTTGACATCTGGATGGAGATGTCATCGTTAGCTGCATCAACAAGAGCAAAAAGGTGGTCCTTCCTTCCACAGCTGTAGTTTGGAACATTGGCTTCTCCCATTGAGAGCATATCTAGCAAGGCATCTGAAGTCATAAGTCTGTTCAAATAATTATCATGGATGTTGTAGCCAAGTGTGAGGTTTTTCAGAAGTCCAGGAGTCTTGTTGACCAATTGAATATTAAAAATATAGCAAAGTAGTCTAAGCTTATTAAAAGGTAAACTAACATAAAATGTTTATGTTATCATCATCATCATTACGATCAAAAGCAAAATACCATTTCAGTTTAATTTCTCTTTGCCTTCTGATCAATGATGGGTTTCCAAATTTTTTCCTACCAGTTCTATGAGTAGTTCAATTCATGCATGTGCATGCCCACATGCTTTGCATGCCCTTTCAGGGCTCAAGGACCGACCCTTTTGGAACGCTGGTGAGTGAGCTGAGCTGCTTTTTAGCTTAGCTGAGGCATGGCAATGTACTCTCCTGTGCAAATCAGCTAAGCTAAAAAAGAAGGGAATATTGGAGAGCTAATGGCGGGGGCAGGTGGGCGAGGCTAGTCAGAGGTGCTATTTGCCAGTTCTCCAAACTAGTAAAAATCTTCACTACTGGTCCAACAGAACTGGTCCCAAGTGCCTGAATACCACATCTGCTTCTGATGCTTAAGCCAATATTGATCCCAAACAAGAGTCAAATGATAGTTCCCCATCCCCTTTTCTTTTTAATAAGTATTGGGAAGATCAACTGGACATAATTTTCCATTAAGCTTAAGAATTATAAATAAATCGTTATATGAGCCTTGGTGGCACAGTGGTTAAAGTGCAGTACTCCAGGCTACTTTTGCTGCTTGCTGCCTGCCTGCAATTTGGCAGTTCCAATTTCACCAGACTCAAGGTTGGCTCAGCCTTCCATCCTTCCAAGATAGGTAAAATGAGGACCCAAATTGTTGGGGGCAATATGCTGACTCTGTAAACTTCTTAGAGAGGGTTGTAAAGCACTGAAAAGCGATATATAAGTAAGTGCTATTGCTATTTGTAACAGCACTAATTTTCAACTGCCAAGTAACCAGGATTCAAAATCATTCAGTCATTAAAGTACAATCATTGTTATAGGAAGAGATTGCTTCTTAAGTGACAGAGAAAAGCAGTTCTAAAATCAAGTCATTCTCTGTTCCTATAAGGATCAGGTATTGACTATGAAAGAATGGTTGTAAAAATATATAAATGGGCTGGGCAGAGGCAACTACACTTCATTCACTAACTACTTTAAACTACAATTGGTATTCAAGCAATAATTCATGATAGGACCAGGAAAGAATCTGCCCTTTTTAAGATATTATTTTTCCTGTTCCGTTTCTGGATTCAAGCTTTTTCTACAAAATAAGTCAAAAGAGAGGAACAATGGAAATCAAAACAGTTCAAGAAATTAGACAGGTCCTACGATATAGGCAATAAGTGAAATAAGAAGAAAAGAATGAGAATGTTAGAAGAGCAAATAGAGGTTAGTGTTACATCACCAGCCTGAATGACTTACATGTCAAACTGACCATAAGGAGCCCTGTTGAAAGGCATCGTTATTGTATGCACTATGTTTGTTCCAGTGGTGATTATACTAATGAGATGGTCTCCCGGCCTGTAATAGCTCCATGGTTTTTTACTACCCGGGGGCTTCAAACTCAATGGACACTTCATTCCAAGCCTCCCAGAAACTGGCTGGGATAGAAGGAACAGAAATGGAAGCAGAAGATCCATAATTTATAGGTCTGAATCAATCCCCGTCCTGTTTCTAAGGAAGAAAAAGAAGAGTTGAATTCAAAGCACCTTCCCAATTTGGAAATTCTACAAGCTTTCATAAATCAGACACAAACCAAGCTTCACCTGGAAAAGACAGAAAGTACAATCAATAGCACAGTCCCTATCTGTCCCCAAACTTGTGCCACAATGTGTGTGATTGAGGCATTTATCCTTTTCTGATGCAAGATTTCGATTCTGTCTGATGTTTACCTCAAAGACAATCACTGGAGAAGTAGCAGATGAGATCTAAGAGGCCAGAATTTTGAAAATTACACAGAGAAGCCACTTCTCTAGGGAGCCCAAACTTCTCCAGAGCTCCATTTCCAGAGGAGAAGCTGGAAAAAAGAAAATCATAGCTCCATCCCTGGGGCCCTGTTCTGTTGTGGTTGTGGGCCTTCCTGTCAGGTCTTGTCCAAAAAGTGATGCTGGATGAAGGTAGTTCAACACCCAGGTGACTTTTGTTGTTTCTCAATGTAGTAACTTGTCTCCGGAGACCATTGGGAAAGTTCATCCATCCAGAGTTATGGAGTTTGGTGATATTCCAGGTTGATGGCATTCCAGAGGTGGGTTTCAAATTTCTTAACAACCAGTTCTGTGGGCATGGCCTAATTTGTGGGTGTGGCTAGGTGGTCATGTGACTGGGATGGGAGTGGCTTGCTGACTGGGCGTGGCTAGGTGGTCATGTGACAGGGGTGGTCAAGGCTAGGTGATCATGTGGCTGGAGAGGCCCGGGAAGGTGACTATGTGACTGGGAAACCAAATTTAACTGGTCCTCTCTTAATGGCCAGGTCCTCACTTAGTGGCAAATTGCTTAGCAAGTGTTTTTTGCCAGTTCCAAGTCCAGGGGAGCCCTGGGGAGGACAGGGCAGGTGGCCATGTGATTGGCAAAGCAAATTTAAGTGGTCCTTGCTTAATGACTAGGTCCTTGCTTAATGGCCAGTTGCTTAGCAAGTGTTTTTTGCCTGTTTCCAAGGCCTGAGGAGGGCAGGGCGAGGCCCAGGCAGCTATGAGGAGCTATAGGGAGGGCAAGGTAAGGCGCAGGCAGCTACAAGGAGCTACGGTGAGGGGAAGGCGAGGCCCAGACTGGTGGCCACGTGACAGGTGGCTGGGCATGGCTTGTATGTAAATATTATAAATATTGATATAAATATTGATATTTTTATAGAAAAAGAGCAACTTTTACCCACATTCAGGCAAATCAGGCAGGCAGATTGAGTTGCTCACAGAATCACAGATTCAGTTAGATATCTGTGTTCCTGCCATCGGCTAGCTGAGTCTGCACTGGTTCAGTGCTAAGCAAGGTCCCTCTCTGCTTAAAATCAGAGCTGAAGATCTAAAGAGTAGCTTTAAGAATGCTAGGAATGTTGCACTTAACAAAGACTTCCACGAAGAGGATACTAACTGTTGTAGAGCGAAGGGACAAACGAGGCCAAGACCAGAGCATACAAGTAAAGGCTTTATTCAGGGGAATAAAGGGTTGTTGTGCCTGCCCGCTAACAAGGCAGACTGCTGGAGAACAACAATGGCTGGCTCCGTCCGGCAGCCGGCTTTTATAGCCGATTGCCAAACGGAGCCAACCAATGGGAGCTGCTGATGCTCCCGCCTAAAGTGCGGACCTGGTTGGGAACTCCAACCAGTTCCAAAGACATAACACCCCTCCCCCCTGGCTGGGTGCATGCATAGTCTTTGAGGTATGATGGAGGACTCCGCTGGCGACCCGAACGTCGTAGCTCAGGAGAACTGCTGGTTGGCATTGAGTCCAAGGAGCGCGGATCCGAGGCTGCTATGGAGTCCTCTGGGATTGGCACAGGATCCGGGGAACGAAAAGTCTCCCCTCGTTCGGTTTGGCTCGGTGGAGTGCCTCGGCCTGGACGGTCGGTGCTCCCGCCGGGTGGACGTGCAGGAGCTTCCGGCTGGCGGTCTAGGTCTGTTCTTGGTTCACTTTGTTCGAGTGGGAATGTCTGGCCCCTCAGGGAATTTCCCTCTGGAAACTGGGTGAGGATTCGAGGGTTGGCTGCTGGATTCGGCTCACCGCTGTTCCCGTCACTCCTCCACCTGCGTAGCTGGTCCAGGTGTCTCCGCCATACTCGACCGTCTTCTAATTGGATCCGGTAGGACCTTGGACCGGTGATGGCTACGATCTGCCCTGGCACCCACAATGGATCTCCTGCATAGTTCCTCGCAAAGACTGGGTCCTGCAAGGCAAAGTCTCGCACCTGGCTGTCAGAACCCAAAGGGGTATCAGGACAGTAGTGAGGATGCAGCCTATCAAGAGTGGTCCTTAAGCGTCTCCCCATTAACAGTTCAGCCGGGGATTTGTTAGTGCTAGTGCATGGGGTTGTATGCTGGCTGAGGAGGAAATGGGATAGCTTGGAATGCCAGTCTTCCTGACCGAATCGGGCTAGTGCCTCCTTAGCCGACCTGACGGCTCTCTCCGCCATCCCATTGCTAGCAGGGTGAAAGGGGGCCGTGAGGACGTGTCGGATGCCCAGGTTCGTGACATACCTGCTAAATTCGCAGGACGAGAACTGAGGCCTGTTGTCGGAGACTATTGTGTCCAGGAGCCCATGAGTCACAAAAAGTCTGGTCAGGGCTTTGACAACTGCCTGCATGGTGGTCGTGGGGAGCAAGGCAACGTCTATCCATTTAGAATACGAATCCACGACCACCAAGAAAGACTTGCCATGGACCGGACCGGCCAGGTCGATGTGTAACCGTGACCAGGGGGCATTGGCACTTTCCCACTTTGTGGGTGAGGCTGCTGGTGGGGCTGCTCTGGATTCCTGACAGGGTTTACAGGAGCTTACCCACTCTGTGATCTGATCGTCCATCCCGGGCCACCATACGTAACTGCGAGCCAACGCCTTCATTCGCACGATACCCAGATGGCCCTCGTGCAGCACCTTCAATATGGGCACGCGAAGGGTGGATGTGACAACGACTCTGGTACCCCACAACAGGCATCCCTGGAGTTTTGATAGTTCCTGTTGACGAGTTTTAAATGGGACAAAATCAACTGAACACTTTGTTTCTGGCCACCCCCTCCCCACCCAGTCCAGAACCTGGGCGATTAGTCTATCTTTCTTGGAGTGTGCCGCGATGTCATCAGCAGTTACTGGTAGCTTAAGTTCGTTGACTTCGAAGATCGCGTGCACCGGAGCTGGGTCTTCAACTGGGGTCAGTAAAGGGCAGCAGCTGAGAGCATCTGCGTGGCTTAAAGTCTTACCGGGGCGATGGACCAGCTTGAACTAATAGGCTGCCAAAAACAATGTCCATCTGGTCATCCTGGGGGACAGAACTTGTGGAGTTTGCCTGTCTCCCGATAAAAGTCCCAAGAGCGGCTTGTGGTCTGTGATGAGTTCGAAATGGTGGCCAAAAAGGAATTCGTGAAATTTTTGACTGCCGCTACTGCAGCCAGAGCCTCCTTGTCAATCTGGCTGTAGTTTCTTTCAGTCGTGGAAAGGGTCCTGGAGAAAAAGGCAATTGGTGCTTCTGTGCCATTGGGGAGCCTGTGACTAAGGACAGCTCCTATCCCGAAGGGGGATGCATCAGCGGCTAAAACCAAAGGTAGGCGTTGGTTGAATTGAATTAAAACGGCGTCAGAGGTGAGTAGCGATTTGATTACTTTAAATGCGAAAGACTCCTTGGGGCCCCAGTGCCACGGAGCGTCTTTATCTAACAACCTGTGTAGCGGTTCAGCGACTGAAGCTTTGTGTGGCAAGAACGAGGCGTAGAAATTTAATAAACCTAGGAAGGCTTGCAGTTCCGTTTTATTATTTGGTGTGGGTGCCTCGTGGATGGCTTTTACTTTTGACTCCACTGGGTGGATGCCTGAGGCGTCAAGTCTATATCCTAAAAAGTCCACCTGTTTAGTGGCGATGGTGCACTTCTCCCGTTTGAGTTTGAGACCATGCTGTCTAAACTTCTCCAATACTGCTCTCACCCTCTGGAGGAGCTGGGGTCTGTCCTTCGCTGAGACCAAAATATCGTCGAAATAGGGGACTACTCCTGGAAGACCTTGGAGGATTCTTTCCATTAGCGACTGAAAAATCCCCGGGGCCACGCTAACGCCAAATTGGAGGCGCTTGCACCTAAATGCCCCTCTGTGTGTTACAATTGTTTGTAAGTCTGCTGTGTGGCTGTCGACAGGGAACTGTTGATATGCCTGCGACATGTCTAGCTTGGCAAAAATTGTGCCGGGTTCAAAAGTGTGCAATAGGTGCTGGATAACTGGAACGGGGTATGCGCTAACCTGGAGATAACGGTTAAGTGTCGTTTTGTAATCAGCACAAATTCTCAAACTACCATCCTTTTTAAGTGGGGTGACTATGGGGGTCTCCCACTTGGCGAAATCTGTGGGCTCAATTACCCCTTGCTCGAGGAGTTTGTCAAGTTCCGCATCCAATTTGGGGCGGATGGTGAAGGGAACCCTACGGAATTTCAGGTGGACAGGAACTGCCTGGGGGTCTACAGAGAAAGAGATGGGTGTGCCATTGTAGCAACCCAGCTCGCTACTGAAAACATCGGAATAGTCAGAGAATAATGTGTCTACATCAGAAGTTGAGACAGCATGGATTCCTGTGACATTAAGGCCGAGAGAGGGGAACCAATCTAACCCCAAGAGACTAGGGAGGGTACCATTAACCACCACTAAAGGCAAATGGCCTTTGAAGGTTTGGAATTTAACAAGGAACTTGCCTTTCCCGAGGACAGGGATGTTCTTGCCTTGATAGTCTCTCAGCGTGAGGTGGCACTTTTGTAGCTGTTTCCGGGTCAGTCTGGGTTGAATCCTTTTCAGCATCTCCCAGGAGATGATTGAGAGCACTGAACCGGTGTCCACCTCCATGGTGCAAGGTTTACCTTCTAAGGAGAGAGAGAGTTTAATCTTATTAGGAGTTTGGGAAGTGTGGTTGGCGTGGTAACACGTGTGACAGTCTTCTACTTGCCTTTGGAGGCTAGGAGATGAGGGAAACTTCTGGGATGGAGCTCGTGCTGCCTGACAGACTCTTGCAAGGTGACCTTTCTTGTGGCAGTTAAGGCAGCTGGCGTTTCTAAATCTGCAAGATGCCCGGGAATGGGCACCCCCGCAGGTCATGCACAAAGGAATCTGTTGCGGGCCACTGCTGTTTCTCTGTCTCACTCCTACCTGGGGTTGTCTCAGTTGCCTTAGGCGATGGACATCAGCGGTTTCAGTGGGGTCAGCTTCGCTCATCACTTCCTCCGAGTGGACGGTGGAACTGCCTGGCTTTGGTGCGGTGCCTTGAATCTCGGCCGCGGACTGCACGGATAGCTCAGTGGCTAGGGCTTCTTCCACCGCTTGGGAAAGATTTAGATCTTTCCTGGCTAGTAGGCGTCGTTGGAGTGTCTGATCTTTTACCCCACAAATGAGTTGGTCAAGAAGCATGTCGTCTAAGTAGTTCTTGAACTCGCATTGAAGCGCGGCTGTCCTCAGGGCTGCCATGTACTGGTTGATGGATTCCCCTTCAGCTTGCTTCCTCATCCAGAATGCCAAATGCCTTGCGATCTGGGAAGGTTTGGGAGAATAATGGTTAGAGAGTGTTTCCTGTATTTCGGTCCACGGGACGTTTTTGATCTCACGTGGTGCGAAGAGTGCGGTGGCGGTGTCGAAAACCTCAGCGCCGCAGTAGCTTAGGAAGTACGACTTCTTTCTGTGTTCTGCGGCATCAGCCAGGCCAATGGCATCCAGGAAATGGTTGAAGTGGTTCTTGTAGGAGTCCCATTTCTCCTCACTGGGCTTAAATGGTGGGAATGCCTGATTGGCATTCATTTTGGGACTCTCAGCCTCTTAGTGGGGTAGGCTGTCTCTCTGGGTGGTCGTGGCCCTTGGATTTGTGCAGCTTCGAGCACCGGCGGCTGCGGCTGCAACGCCCGAGGTTCACCCCGTGAGCTACAACCTCGTGAAGGCAGTTTAAATCTCACGCCTTCCGAGTGCAATGGCGGCGGTGGCTAACAGTGCCGAAACTAGCTTCAATGACTTCAGCTCAGTGCTTCGCTAGCTTGATTTGAATTCAAACGGCAGCAGTTTGAATTACGTGCTCTTTTGTGAGCGGGGCGGCTGAGGCTGTCAGTGCCGTGACTTTCAGCTCTGAACGCAGCAGTTTTGAATCTTGCGCTCCTTTGCGAGCGGGACGACTGAGGCTGTCAGCGCCGTGACTTTCAGCTCTGAAACGCAGCGGTTTGAGCTCGAGCTCTCTGTGAGCGAGGCAACTATGATCCAGATGCCGTGGCTTCAGCTCTTTTGCCTTCGGTGCTTCTGGTTGGCCGGTAGTTATCCCATCCTCGTCGCCAGTGTTGTAGAGCGAAGGGACAAACGAGGCCAAGACCAGAGCATACAAGTAAAGGCTTTATTCAGGGGAATAAAGGGTTGTTGTGCCTGCCCGCTAACAAGGCAGACTGCTGGAGAACAACAACGGCTGGCTCCATCCGGCAGCCGGCTTTTATAGCCGATTGCCAAACGGAGCCAACCAATGGGAGCTGCTGATGCTCCCGCCTAAAGTGCGGACCTGGTTGGGAACTCCAACCAGTTCCAAAGACATAACACTAACCTCTGTAACAACTCAGCCTTTAAAAGAAAAGCATACCTTTGTTTCTCCAATTCTTATATGACTGTTTTAATCTAGTAGTTTGAATAAAACACCACCATAAAGTAATATAAGAGGAATTATAATCCTGTGGCATTCATATGTTGCTAAAGTGTAATTCCCAGGACACCAGACTACTGGCGAGGGGCACTGGGAGTAACATGTAGTTGTCGCAGGTTGATTATCACTACTCTAAAAGATCAAACATGTTATTTATTATAATATACAATATAAATTCTTCACCACTCTTAGATTTTTGTCTGTAGAGTCATATAAACCAGTACTTATATTTTTAAGAGTATGCTAAAATCACTATAGTGTTTTTTAAGTCAGGGTACCCTGTAATATCATTCTTATAGGCTTACATTATCTTCAGAAATAAACTCTTGCATATTAAATGGAGTTCCTTCTAAATTTACATTTCATTTATCCTATTCTCATTCCCACATCACCAAATATGACAACACAACCAGAAAAAGGATCATCGGGTCCCCTCACTTCTGTTTCTGGGGAAATGTGGCAAGAAATCAGATCACAGCTTCCCTAAGCACTCCTACCATCTTAGCTGCAGAACTCACAGCCCATATGTGGTGTAGGCAGTGGATTGACAGAGGCAACACAGAGCAAACTTCAGCTGTAACTTAATTTTAACAATAAAGGGTTGCCACGACTGACACGCTAATAAGGCAGCCATAGGCAACAGCTGATGTCATTTGACAACTCCCTTTTATACTTGGCTGTCAAATGACATTAGCCAATAGGAACGGTCTGCGTTCCCGCTGGAAGTGTGGACCAGAGTGAGAACTTCAGCTCAGTCTCTAGAATGGAGCATGCGTAGTCCTTCAGATACTCTTGGCGCTTGCGCAGTCAGGTGGATCTTCTTAGTTCAGTTGGAACCATCGCAGCGTGAGAACCTTCTGCAGGATGCGGAGCCTCTGACGATGATGGAACTGGCTTCTCAGTGTCCAACAGCTCAGGAAGCATCAACGAGGACTGTCCGGGTAGGTTGGCATTGTCAGGACCATGGTGGCTTGCTTTGGATGCAGGTGGTCTGGTCGTGGTGCAGTCGTCTGGAGGGCCACCTGTAGAAGCACTCCAACGGCCCCTTAATGGCGCCGCCAAATGTGACCAACTTGTAACTGGACCTTGTATGACTTAGGGCCAGTTACTACCACAATTCGACCTGGCAGCCATAAGGGGTGGCCCACATAGTTCCTAGCAAATACCTGCTCATTTTCAATGAACATCCTAACCTGGCTATTTGACCCTAAAGGCATGGCTGGAGCATAATTTGGATGGAGTCTGTCCAAGGTGGTTCTCAAAAGTCGACCCATTAGGAGCTCAGCTAGGGACCTGTTTGTAGAAGTACAAGGGTTTGTGTGCTGGTTTAGAAGGTATTTAGTGAGTCTGGAGTGCCAGTCAGCAGAGGCAATGGGTGCTTCAGACCCATTGGGTAGTCTGTGACTTAAAATGGCTCCTATGCCAAAGGGTGAGGTGTCTGCGGCTAAGACTAAAGGCTAATTTTTGTTGAATTGAATTAGGACAGCATCAGATGTAAGTAAAGATTTGACTGCTTTAAAAGCATAGGCTTCCTTAGGTCCCCAATGCCAAGAGGAGTGTTTGTCCAAAAGTCTATGCAGAGGTTCTGCAACGGAAGCCTTGTGGGGCAAAAAGGAGGCATAAAAGTTAAGGAGTCCCAAGAAAGACTGCGCTTCAGTCTTATTAGAAGGTGTGGGTGCGTCATGGATCGCACGCACTTTGGATTCAATTGGATGAATGCCAAGGGCATCAACTTTGTAGCCCAGAAATTCAACCTGCGGTGTGGCAATAGTGCACTTTTCTTTCTTCAATTTGAGGCCTGCTTTTCTGAAACACTCAAGGACACATTGAACTCTTTGTATTAATTGAGGTTTGTCAGAGGCAGAAATTAATATGTCATTGAAATAAGGTATTATGCCAGGTAATCCTTGTAGCAGCCTCTCCATTAATGACTGAAAAATTCCTGGGGCCAAACTGACTCCAAACTGGAGATGCCTATACCTGAAGGCGCCCCTATGAGTTACAATAGTCTGTAGTTCATCAGCTAAGTCATCAACAGTATCATCAACAATATGCTTGGGACATGTCAAGTTTTGTGAAAATGGTTCCTGGCTCGAAGGAATGAAGTAGGTGCTGGATAACTGGGACAGAGTATGTACTGATATGCAAATATTTATTTATTGAACATTTATAGTCTACCCAAATTCTCAAACTGCCATCTTTTTTTAGGGGTGTCACTATGGGTGTTTCCCATTTTTCAGAGTCCACAGGTTCCAAAATCCCCTGGTTAATTAGTTTATCCAGTTCCTTGTCTAGCTTAGGGCGGATTGCAAAATGCACTTTAGACAGATTGGAACTGCTAGACGGTCCAAATTGAAGGATATTGGGTTTCCCACGTAACATCCTAGGCCTTCGCTGAATACATCAGCATAGTCATTAAACAGGGCATCCACTTCTAAATTGGTGATAGAGTAGATTCCTCCTGTATGAAGACCAAGGGCAGGAAACCAATCTAACCCCAGCAGGCTTGGGAGGAAACCATCCACCACCACCAAAGGCAAGTGACCCTTAAAAATTTGAAAATGAATGAAAAACTTGCCTTTTCCAATGACTGGGATAGTTCTGCCTTGATAGTCACGCAGAGTTAGATTGCAGTCCTGAAGCCTCTTAATTGCCATTCTCGGAAACAGTCACTTCAAGGTGCTCCAGGAAATGATGGAGAGTGCTGAGCCGATGTCTACCTCCATCTTACAAGGTTTTCCTTCTAAAGAGACAATAACACCAATTTTGTTAGAGCCTTTGTCTATTGGTTTAGCTTGGTAGCAGGTGAAACAGTCTTCAACTTGTTTTTGGAAATGCTGAGTTGTCTGAGGTGGCTGAGACTGAGTAAAAGTTTTTCCTGCCTGACAGATCCTGACTAAATGCCCCTTTCTTTGGCATTTTAGACAGATGGCATTCCTGAACTTGCAGGATGCCCTGAGATGATTCCCTCCACAACTTAAACAGATGGGCTGAGGTCATGGAGGCTGATTGGGAACAGACCTGTATCCCTTTTGAATGGGTTTGGGTTGCCTGAGGTGATTTATGTCATTAGCTTCATCAGAGCTTTACTCTATAGAGGCTTCATCATAATGAATGACTGAGCTATTCTGACTGACAGGGTTCCCTTGAATTTCTGCCGCTGAGAGGCTGACAGCTCAGCGGCTTGACTTTCCTCTATTGCTATATTAAGAGTCAAATCCCCTTTAGCTAGGAGGCGCCTTTGTAACCTCAGGTCTCTAACTCACAGACTAGTTGGTCTAATAGCATGTCCTCGAGATAACAGTGTAAGGCAGCTGTCCATAAAGCTGCCCTATACCCGTAATAGTTTCTCCTTCAGCCTAGGTTTGTCTCCTAAAGGCGTGGTGCCTGGCAATAGGCTTACCCAGGCTTAGGGGAATAATGTTTACACAGGATTTCCTGCAATTCCTCCCATGGAATAGTTTTTACTGATCGTGGTGCCAGCAATGTGGTAGCAGTGTCAAATACCGTGGCTCTGCAAAAGCTTAAAAAATACGATTTTTTCCTGTGGCTAGAGATGTCAGCGAGATCGATAGTGTCTAGGAAGCAGTCAAAACGATTTATGTAAGACTCCCAAGTCTCTGCTGTTGGTCTGAAAGATGGGAACACAGGGGTTGAAGTCATCTCATCTTCGGAGGCACTGGGTTCTATTGAGGGAAATTGAAATTCGTGCTCGCAAATAATAACAACCAGCTCTTAAAGTGACATTCAGCTTGGAAATGACTTCAGTTCTTTTTGAAGTGATGTTCACTCAGCAATCTTGCTTGGTTGCCTCTAGACGGATTCCATCCTCATCACCAGTGTAGTATAGGCAGTGGATTGACACAGAGCAAACTTCTGCTGTAACTTTATTTTAACCATAAAGGGTTGCTGCGACTGCCACGATAACAAGGCAGCCAGCTGGCGGGCAACAGCTGATGTCATTTGACAGCTCCCTTTTATACTGGCTGTCAAACAATATCAGCCAATAGGAACGGTCCACGTTCCCACTGGAAGCGCGGACCGAAATGAGAACTTCGGCTCAGTCTCTAGGAACGCAATACCATAATTTATATAATAAACTAAAAAACCCCTTCAAAATATAAAGGATCTTCAGAATCTTACATGAATATGGAAAGCAACACAGTGAGCATCAAGAAAAAATATCTATATAGTTCTATAGCTCTATTTACCCAACAATACAGTCCACAGCCTGACACTTTCCTGGCTCTTTGTCAGCTGTGATCAAAAAAGGGATTTTCTGCAATAGATGGAAAATGAAATTTAACTTCATCATGAGCAATTCAGCTTAATTTAAGATTAATAAATGAAGATCTAAGGAAAAAGAAAATCAGAAACAATTCCTACTCATAGCATTAGGCAGGATTAAAGGTAAAACATACAATGAATGGTTGCAAGTACTCAGTATGGCTAGTTTAGTGAAAAGAAGGACCAGGAGAGACTTGATAGCAGAGTTCCAATCTTTCAGGGGTTGCCACAGAGAGGAAGGGGTCAAGCTATTTTCTAAAGCACCCAAAGGCCAGACAAAGAATAATGGGTGGAAACTGACCAAGGAGAATTTAGCCAGGAAATTAGGAGAAGTTTTTTGACAGTGAGAACAGGTTGCCTTCAGAAGTTGTGAGAGCTTCATCACTGTAAGCTTTCAAGAAGAGATTGGACTGCCATTTGTCAGAAATGATGTAGAATCTCCCAGAGGTGGTATTCGGCAGGGTCTGACCAGTTCTGGAGAACCAGTAGTGGAAATTTTGAGTAGTTCTGAGAACCAGCAAATGTGACCTCTGACTGGAGATTTTATAGTACAATCACAAATACACCATTATTTGTAGCAGCACTACAAATAAGCAGTAACCAGGATGAAAAAAATAATTCGATTATTAAAATATAACTACCTTAAAAGGAAGAGGGCATTTCATACTTTAACCAGAAAATCAAATTTAATAATAACTTATCCTCTATCCGTCTAAGGATCAAGCATTGAAAATCAATGAGCAGTTATTTAGATATAGAAATGGTCTATGAAGAGGTAACTACAGCTCTTTCAATATTTTGTTTGAACAAAAATAAGTATTCAAATGAAGGTCCCAGGATTGACTGAGAAGAGGAAAATAATCTGAATTCTTTATGGTTTTTATTTCCTCCTGTTTGGATTTGTGTCTTTCCCACAAAATATGATGAAAGAGGAAAGCCATGGAAATTAAATGATTCGGGGAATTAGGTAGGTCTGGAAATATAGTAGTAAGTGAAATACGAAAAAGAGTATTACAAGAGAGACTAAAACAGCATCACACCAAAGGACTTACTAGTAAGACTGTTTATAAGGAAAGGAAACTTTATATGTGCTACTTTCATTGCAATGATGACTATACTAATGTGATGGTCTCCTGGCTTGTAATAGCTCCATGGTTTATACATAGTTTTGTTTTATTTATTTATTTGTTTGTTTATTTATTTATTTAGTCATGTTTATGTAGTGTATATTGGAGGTAGTGACCCTTTGTGAGAGCAGTATGCAATGAAATGTCATTTTATTTTATTTTTTAAGTTTTTTAAGTTTTAAAAACAATTTTATTTACAAATTTAAAAATGTACAATTTCAAAAATACAGAAACAATAATAACACATAGTTTTTTACATTTGTTGTCGAATTTGGTGAGTCCAAAAATCATTATTGTCTAGTACTAGTCACATATTCACACCTTATCATATCCTAAGTACTAAATAATTCACAATATACTCCATTTATTTTCACGTTGGATTATAACCACTCTTCTATTACTAATACATTCATGTTTTTAACTAATAAACACAAAAATATTATAAATAGCTAATACTAATAATAATAGCAACAAAGAAAAGATTGTACTTAATATATTATATTACTTAATTATATAATATATTATGAATCGCTGGATATAATTTGTATCTTAGGTTCATTTATATGTTTCCCCATTTATTATCTACCCACTTATGCCATTTGTCCTATATCCAGTAATAATCTGTATCTTCCTTCCCATTAATTTTAAGTGTAAGCCTCTCCAGTTGGACACATTCATATGTTTTCTGAATAACAACCTGAATTGGTGGTACATTTGGTTTTTTCCAATATTGTGCTAGTGAGATATGTGCCACAGTTAATAAATGGATGGTCAGATATTTTATTTTAGCAGGGTAGTCCCCTTTAATCATTCCCAACAAAAAGAGTTCTGGTTTCCACTCCAGCCCACTCTCTATAATTTCTTCTATCCACATTTTTATTTTTAGCCAATATTTCTTTATTTCAGGACAAGTCCGCCATGAATGAAAATATGTACCAAATTTCTCTTTAAATTTCCAAAAGCAAGGATTGGCTGTTGGAAATATTTTGGCCAATCTGGAGGGCACCAGATGCCATCTGTACATCATTTTGTATAGATTCTCCTTGTGCGTTACTGATTTGGTTAGTGTCAAATTTTTCTGCCAGATTTCTTCTCAGTCATCCAGATCAATGCTATAACCAAAGTTTTTTTTCCCAAGCCAATTTTCTTGGCCATTTCATATTCTAATAAATAATTATATAATTTGGAAACTGAGCTTTTTCAGGATTTAGAAGTATTTTATCCAAATATATATCTTTTACCTCAATTCCATATTCCTTTACATCTTTGTTGTATCTCAATTTTATTTGAAAATATGACCAATTATTAATAGCTATCTCTTGTAATTCTAGTTCCTGTTTCATTTTAATTCTTCCCTCATTATCTAATATTTGGTAGTATTTAAGTTTTTTACTAATGTCCATCATGTTTAAATGAAACATTGCCTCCATCATTGATTTAGAGTAATGATTATTTCTTATTTCAGTCCAAACTTTAATTAAAGACTTTTGGAATACATGTCTGGTAAAATATAAATTGTTTTTACTATTTGGGTTCCATAAAAATGCATGCCAGCCTAGTTGTAAATCATGTCCTTCCAATTGTACAATCCTGTTATTCCTTAAGTCAATCCAATCATTTATCCACACTAATGCTGCTGCTCTATAATATGTCTCCCAGATAGGTAGCCCAAATCCACCCTTGCTTTTATTATCTTGTAAATAATTTTTTTTATCCTTGTTTTCTTTTTTGCCCAGATAAATTTCATTACAATTTTATCTCAATCTTTAAAGAATTTTTTGTCCAGCAATATCGGGATTGTTTGAAATAAATATAATATTTTAGGTAGAACATCCATTTTGGTTGTTGCTATTCTACCTAATAATGAAATTTGCATCTTATTCCAATTTTCCAAGTCCTTTTCAATCTGTTTCAATAATTTAGTATAATTATCCTCTCGCAGGTTTAATGTTCTAGCTCTTAACCAGATTCCTAAATATTTAATTTTATTTACAATTTGAAATCCCATCTTTTCTTCCAATTTTTTTTGTTTACTATTTGTTATGTTTTTAACTAACATTTTGGTGTTTTCCTTATTAATTTTTAATCCTGCTAATTTACTGCATTTGTCTATTTCATTTAGTAGAGCTGGTCCTGAGCCTATTGGGTCTTCTATGACAAAAACCATATCATCTGCAAAGCCTTGTAATTTATATTCTTAACTTTTAATTTTAATTCCTTTAATTTCCTTATTTAATCTAATTCTATCCAGCAAAGTTTCCAAAATAGTTATAAAAAGCAGAGGTCAAAGTGGACATCCCTGTCTGACCCCCCTTCTTTATCTCTAATGATTTAGTAATTTCTCCATTTAATAATACACTGGCCTTTTGTGTGGCATAGATTGCATTCAATATTTTTATGAAATTATCTCCAAAATCCATCAAATTAATCTGCTTTTTCATAAAGTCCCAATTTAAATTGCCAAAGGCCTTTTGTGCATCCAGGAAGACCGAAGCCATTTGGCTTCCTGGATGCTTTCTATAATATTCCAATATATCTATTATTGTTCATTTTAATAATGTATGCCAATTAGTGTACATTCAAAAGTGACAATAAAGTTATTCTAAGTTCCTAAGAGGAGGATAGTCCATAAGGCAGAAGCTATAGAAGAAAAAGGCCTTTTGGCTCTCGCCAGTTAGCAATGGCACTTAGACTTATATACAGCTCCACAGTGCTTTACAGCCCTCTCTAAGCAGTTTTACAGAGTCAGCCTGCTGCCCCCAGCAATCTGGGTCTTCATTTTACCAACCTTGGGAGGATGGAAGGCTGAGTCAACCTTGAGCCGGTGAGATTCAAACTGCCAAACTACTAGCAGCTGGTGATCAGCAATAGTAGCCTGCAGTACTGCATTCTAAACACTGCACCACCTCAGCAGTTGGCAATTTTTGACTGATGGGACTTGCACCGTGCCCAATCTGTTGGATCTGCTCAGACAGGTAGCAACTCTTGAAGAAAGATGGTCCCTCCAGTAGCAAAATCCATAGTAGGAACCAAAAAGAAATCCATTTAATCTAGGGATAGTCATCATCCATCTCCCTAATGTGTTAGGTGAGGAGCAAAAATAAAAAGCACTTTTGCTTAGGGTTTTCCTCCAATGTTCTGTAGATACCCTTCAAGTGTTTCACCTCCTGGAACTTCTCCGTAAACTAAAATAGACTCCAACATTAACATGAGCTGGAAGTGTTATCCAAGACTCAACCTACCTGTCCACTCTAAGCAGTGATTAAGGCTTTACCTGGATCAGAAGATCCAACTTGTAAGGCATCAACATGGCATTCAAAATAGCAATGGACTGGTAACCAGGCACTGTGAGTAGAAGCCTAAAGCCATACAGTGGGACAACCTCTGAGTAGCAGATCAGTGTTATAAAAAATGACCCACATTTTACCTGTCATAATCGGGATGGTTCTACCTTTCCTGACAGCTTCCTTCTCTCACTGTCTAACCCCCAAGTTAACTCTTATAGGGCAAGGTATACATATCTATCAGTTGTGGGATTCAAAATGTTTTACTATAGGTTCTGTGGGCATGGCTTGGTGGGCGTGGCTTGGTGGGAATGGCAGGGGAAGGATACTGTAAAATCCCCATTCCCTCCCCACTCCAAGCTAAGGATACAGCAAAAACCCCATTCCCTCCCCACCCCACTAACCTGCTTTCCAACTCTGTTCTCCTGTGCAGGGCAACAAAAGAAGACCCAGACTATCAGCTGGGACTTGGGAGGCAGAGAATAGATGAGGGCAGGCCCAGTTAGAGGTGGTATTTGCTAGTTCTCCAAACTAATCAAAATTTTCAGAACTGGTCAAAACCTGCTGAATACCACCTCTGATATCAATGTCCTCTCCCTGAAGGTAAGAAATGAAATCAAAAAAGAAAGAAAATGACTTAGTGACATCATGAACAAAGAGCCTACCAATCACACTCACCAAGTTCTTGGAAATCTTTGGGTTTATCTCAGAGATGGGTAGGCCAAAGGGGCAAGCAACTACATACACAAGAAAAAGAAGAGGGACCACAAGGTTGACCCAGCCTTCCAGCCTTCCTGTCAGGTGTGCTCCATTCAAAATTCAAGAAAGAAATACTTAGTCTCTTTAGATTAGAGAAAAGATATCTTTTACTGAAATTGAAGTGGTAGCATCAGTAGAATTCTGAATCTGAGAAATTAGGCGCGCAGACCACATATACAAAGTGATGGAAATATCCCCCCTCCATAGTTCAAATGATTCTTCCAATTAAAAGTTGTGAATATGATCATGTGGACATCTTCAGGTGGTGATGAGGCCTCTGTCCATTGACCTTGGCATATTTTGATAAAGATTTGCAGCTGTGCAGAGAAAAGAAAACTAAGCGAGAAATAGAAACCTAAGCAGGAATTTATACTCCCCCCTCTCCTCATTTATACAACACAAGAATGTAACACCTCCAGCTCTCTTCCCAGACATTGCCCCCTCCTCCCCCCCCTGTTACTTATGGCAGCCAAAAGATGCAAAGCAGTAGTAGAAGATCTTGAAGGCTGACATTCGGCCCTCCTAGAAAGAAGATGTTAGTCCTGCAAGAGAAAAAGAAACATAAAAGATACTAATTAACAATCAAATACATTTCTAGGGTTTATCAGGATACTTCGTGCGATAGTCTTTGATCAGCTTAGGGGCTCTAACATCCTTTTCATTGACCCACTCAGCTTGGGAAGAAGGGAAATGTTTCCAAGCTATGAGATATTGGAGCTGACCCATCCATTTACGAGAGTCCAGAATTTCTTTAACTTCAAAATGTTGTTCACCTTTAATCAGCAATGGTATAGGGGGATCAGTCTGGGTTGGTCTCAGACCAGAAGTGTGTTCAGGTTTTAACAAGCTAACATGGAAAACTGGATGGATTCATTGAAGAGTTTTCGGTAGTTTCAATTGGTCTGTCACAGGATTTACAATCCGTTCAATCGTGAAAGGACCCACATATTTAGGACCAAGTTTCTTCAACTTTTGAGTGGTTTGTAGGTATCTAGTGGACAAGAACACTTTGTCACCCACTTGATAAGATTTCTGTGGAGTTCTCTTTTTGTCTGCAAACTTCTTATGAGATTGATGTGCGTCATCTAATGCTTTACGAGCGACTGGCCAATTAAGTTGGAGTTGAGATATCCATTCGTCTAATGACTTGATGTTACGTCTTTCACAAGGAAGCTCAGGTATGGGCATGAAATCTTGCCCTGACACCACTTTAAATGGGGTGAAGCCAGTACTACTATGCACAGAATTGTTGCACCCAGAGTCTAGTAAGGGTAGCATCTCCCCTTCGGTCCCTGAAGTGGGTACCCTCAATTTTACTGGAATGGTCATGGAGCCCTTGTTTGGACTTACCAGGAAGTTGTCTTCCAAGTCAGATTCACTCTCTTCAGAGGAGGTTGGAGGTCCCAGCTCCTCTCCTCCCAGAGGGGTGACCTCTACAACCTCCCTCGTCTTTAGTGCGGCTTCGCGAGGCCTTGCTGGAGGCTTTTCAGGTTTCCCCCCTCCTTTTGGCACTCCCTTTGGATCCAGCTTGACCCTGCAGTCCACAGCCCGGTGGCCCTCCTTCCCACATCGGAAACAGGCAGTGGATTTGGGTCTTGCCGTCACTCCTCCTTTCGGGAGCTTTGGGGCCTCTTGGAAACATGGGGGGGAAGGCTTGCTCCACCCAGAGCCCCCCCGGCATCTGCTTCAGGTCAAATCTATTTCCACCTCTTCTGCCAGCAAGCACCACATCTGCAAGTCATTGGGGTCCCTTCTGGAAATGCATCTCTGGTATATGTCTTTATTTAGACCAGGCTTGTCCAACCCGTGGCCCACGGGCCACATGCAGCTCAGGTCGCCTTGTAATGCAGCCCAGTGCCCACCCCAACTTTTGTGCCAGAGCCAGTGAGGAGGAGGAAGAGAGTCAGGCGCGAGGTGGGGTGAGGTGAGCGCCAGGCCAAGCAGCAACAGAAAAGGTGGGTGCCGTCAGAGCGCCACCTCCTGCTGTTGCCGCTGCCGCTTCTGCCCCCACCGCCACTTCTGCCCCCACCACTGCTCCTGCTTCTGCTCCCGCCGCTGCCCCCCCACCGCTTCTGCCCCTGCCACCGCTGCTTCTGCCTTCCAGTCCTGCCTCATCCAGCTGGGCCATTTGCAGGAGGAGAGGTAGCGCGAGGCGGGCGAGCTTCCCCACCCTCGCAAAATTTGGCCAGAAAATAAACCGTGATAAAAAGACCGTGATAAAAAATTAATATTTTTAAATAAATAATAATAAATAATAAAAACATCTCACTAACTTCATTTCCAAATAAATTTAATATGTTAACTATGTTTTCTGTGGTTTTTGGGGATGATCAGTTATCGTTACTGTTATTTTATTTTATGTGCGGCCCAAACCAAATTTTCATCTTCTAATGTGGCCCAGGGAAGGTGAAAGGTTGGACACCCCTGATTTAGACCATCTTTAAATGCTTCTATCAGGGCTCCCTAGGACCAGCCTTGGATATGGCACACCAGCTGTCTAAACTCTTGGGTGTAGTCGGCCACTGACCTCCTCCCTTGATTTATGGTTTTCATCCTGATCCTGGCCTTTCGCTCCACCAGTGGGTGCTCAAATCTTGCCTGCAGCACAGTCATGAATACATTATAGTTCAGCAGTTGGGAGGAGTTATCATTATACAAAGTCACCATCCACTCTGCAGCCATTCCCTCCAGGGACCTGGTAACACATCTCACTTTGGCTGCTTCTGAGGTGAACTCTTCCCCATATTCTTCCATATAGCTCCAAACTTGTGCTAGGAAGAAACCCAAGTCTTTGGCATTTCCCCCAAATTTCACTTCTAATGGAGGCAGCTTGAGGATTCTGCATCTTCTAGGGATCACACCTCCCACTGGGGGCCCCAGGACTGCAGCTGGCTGCTGTGTTGGTGCAGGCTGAATTATGGGAGTGGGGGCAGCTTGGCTGCTTCTGGCTGAACTTGCTCCCCCTTCCCCTTCATACCTTGATGCGGCGTGGGGTTGTCCAAATGCCTCATTAAGAAGATGCCTGGCTTGATCCAGTAATAATTCTCTTCTTTCTTTCTCTTGCCATGGCTCCTCTCTCCCATGCCTTCAGGTAATGGTGATTCCAGGAGGGGGGGCAATCTTCGGGATCTTTCCAGCCAACCTCCAATGACCATCTGGTTTTCTCAGCTGGAACCTCTTCCAGGGTAAGGTCCGCTAGCAACTCAGCTGCTGGCACCTCCGGTATCAGCAAAGATTGCCCCCCCACAGCTCTTGGATCCTCCTGATCACTAGCTGAAGATGACATGACATCAAACCCCCTCGGAAGAAGACTGGATATTTTCTCTGGGTGGGCTGGTGATGAGATTCAGAATAATGTCAGGTGGTGCTCCATTCAAAATTCAAGAAAGAAATAGACTCCATAGATTAGAGACAAGATATCTTTTACTGAAATTGAAGTGGTAGCATCAGTAGAATTCTGAATCTGAGAATTTAGGCGCGCAGATCACATATACAGAGTGATGAAGTTGTTCCCCCCCACATAGTTCAAAAGATTCTTCCAATTAAAAGTTCTGAATATGATCATGTGGACATCTTCAGGTGGTGATGAGGCCTCTGTCCGTTCACCTTGGCATATTTTGATAAAGGTTTGCAGCTGCGCAGAGAAAAGAAAGTTCAGCGAGAAATAGAAATCTAAAAGCAGGAATTTATACTCCCCCCCCCACTCCTCATTTGCACAACACAAGAATGTAACACCTCCAGCTCTCTTCCCAGACAATAACCCCCTCCTCCCCCCATTTACTTATGGCAGCCAAAATATGCAAGGCAGTAGGAAAGATGCAAAGCAGTAGATCTTGAAGGCTGACAGTATATCTATAGTATGCAGATATTAAAGTCAATAAAGGTGAACAACATTTTTACAGAATTATAGATAAGTTGAGGCTGGGTGACAAGGAATTGCTGGGAGGGGAAGGGCCAGGTGAGGCACCCCTTGATGTGAGTGACATTGAGTTGGCCACACCCACCCAGTCACATGACCACCAAGCCACGCCCACCAAATAAGCCACAACCACAGAACTGTTAGTAAAAAAAATTGAATTCCACCACTGATGGACATGTAAATAAGCTTACACATTTGGATTCAAATACATACATTAATGCAGAGAACATTAATGATAAATACTCAATTGAAGCCAGAATCCTTTATTTGAGGATTGAGGAGTGACAAGTTAGAAAAATCCAAAAGATGATTATTTCAATATATTTCAATATATGATTACTACATTTAGAAAGTTGGAAACATTCAGCACTACCTGTCATGGAGCAATTGACAGAAGTTGTTGAGATGGGCAAACTGATTGGAGAAAGGGCTATCTACATTTATTGATTACTGGAACAACATTGGTTTTTTGCATAAAAAGACACCCCAAAAGTATGAACTCACAATTTATGCTTTTAGCGATTGGACAAGATAGATTAAAGGAAAAAGAGAGTTGCATTATAACTTCAGTCAGAGGTTAAAATATAGTTAAAATTGTGAAGAACATTGAAAGCAACTTCTTTATACCTCTGTATCTTTATTTATATATATATCTTTATTTATCTTTATCTTTTTTTTCAACTCTTCTATTTTTTTTCTGGTACTTCTAATTTTTTCTATTATTCCTCTCTTACCTTTTGGTTGTCTCAGTTCTAATTTAGTTTATATTATTTTTAACTAGCAGAGTATCCATATACTCCTGGAAAGTTTTCTCTGTCCTAATTGTCCTCCTGTCAGGGATCCAAAAAAATCCACCCCCATTCAAATCATAAGTCTCTAGCCGCATCTCTCAGAGAAAAGAAAATTGATTTATTAGAAGTGGCCATGTTGGTGTTAGCTGGATGCAGCCGACACTAAAATACATCATTCATTTCCCCCTTGACCCTGGGCTTCCCCCCACCCACTGGATGTATGTTCTCCAATGGGACACAACCATAGCCAAGAGTCATCAATCATGCTCTCCAGTAATATTCTTTCACGCTGACAACTTTGGGCTGTCAGGGCGATTATCTAGGCACTTGAGGAATGCATTGTTTTCCCCTACTCCCTTTCTGCCGGCAGCTGAAAAGATGAAAGGAGTATCTTTGACACAACCAAGAGTTAAGCTATAATCTCCACTCCTTTCCATTGTCCATCTGACCTGAGTTATAATTTCCATGACAATTATTTGAACCCCAGAATGACTTTGGGTGCTCTGCTGGACCAGCTCTCAGGTGGGGAGACCAATGGTCCTTCCTGCAGTTGTGGAAAGCTAAAGGATGTTTGTCCTTGAAGGGACTAAGATTGACATCTCTTCTCAGATTGTCACCATGTTGCCCACCTAAAAATCCACAGATCTGTGTACAATGTTTTATAGCCTATGTGAGGATTCTGGCAGTTACTCCAATGCAATCATGAGCCTCGAGCCACACTCCCAAAACTAAAGAGGATTTATTTGAAGTTAACATACTACGTCTGGCACTAACCTGCGTGTAGCCAACTCTGAGATATGTAATTCACTATCACCCTTGATCCTGCTTCCCCCCCACTGGATGTATCATCCAATGAAAAACATCCATAGCCAAGAGTCATCAATCATGCTCTCCAATTATATTTTTTCTCTGCAGAAGCTTCAGCCATCATTTTCTCCAGTCTTTGTAGAAAATATGAATGGAATGTACTTTTGATTCCACACTGCCGCCTGCTCTTTGAAACCTCCCCCGCTTCTTTCTGTTGTCAACTATAAAACGTGTATACAAAATGTTTTATGAGTTGACATTCTACTTCCCATACTCTGGAGGTCAGAAGGAAGAAGTGCAATAACTGAGCTGAATTAGGAGATAAGCACTTCCTGTGCCCAGGTTTACCTCTCCAAGAGGAGAAACAGCTTGCTTCTTCACAGCAACTCCCATTTTATAATAATTTTACTTTTCTTGTTGCTCTACAACAAAGCAGCTTACACTAATTACATATTGTTAACATCATATTTTCACTCTTTCTCAGCTCAGCTCTGCTTTGGAAGAACTTTTAGTGGCATTCATGCCCTTTCCACTTCTAAAATTTGTTAAATATTTGTTAAAATACAGCATTTCCCTTTTCTTATTCAAACATCAATTTTCATTGGAAGACTGGAGAAGATTGCACAGAAAGATGACAGACTCTCCCCCAGGAGGAGATTGAAAGCACCTTGTCCCCCAAACCACCTCATTAACTGTATGATGTGGACCAGGACATGGGTATTTGACTAGTTCCAAGAAGGTGTCTCAGCTATCCATGTCAGAGTTATCGCAAAAGTGCTTTTTCAACAGACAACTGGGCTTTCTTGTTTGTGTAGTTCCTTTCAACAGTTCCAAAAAGGCTCAACACCCATTTGCACTACTCAGGTGACCCTGATGACACAGAAAAATATCGAGGTGGCCTCAATAACTCTGTAAAAGAATGAAAATGACCAGCTGTCTAAAAACATAAATCCTTCCATTCCCCATCATCCAGTCAGAGCTGAAGAAGCTTCTTGGATGAAAAGTGAAACATCTTCAAAGAAAGACAAGAAAGTTCAATTGTCTCTTGAAAAAGCACCTTTGGGACAACAATGTCCTGGATGATTGAGAGTCTTCTGAGACTTAAAATCCCCCTGTCTCACATTTCTTCATTTCTTCTGTTTGTAAGCTGCTCCTTCACATTCAGGTCTAGCCTCAGAATGATTATGTAGCATTTGGGGATGAAGATGAAGCCCAGCAGCCCAGCACTGGAGGCCAAGATGGAGAAGATCTGCACAGCCACCATGTATTTCCCTTTGGTGCTCAGGTAGGTGGGCACAAAAGTCACCCAGACACTGCAGAAGACCAGCATGCTGAAGGTTATAAGCTTGGCTTCATTAAAAGCCCCAGGCAGGTTCGGGAGAGGGGAAGAGCTGGCGTCGCGACGGTATGGTTTGCAATCGAGCTCTAAGATTGCAGCTGATATCTTCGCCTCTGGCCGGTCCAAACAGACCTAAACGGTCATCATGAGGGATATACCCTGTGGATCCCAGAGACACCGCAAAGTCCCTGGTTGACCCAGGAGAAGTTCCTTTTGCCGGCAGCGGAGAGGCAGCCCCAAAGCTGCTGAAGTCGGGACAGCTCTGGAAAGGAAGAGGCTGAAAGAGAAAGTGTGTCAGCTGGGTGAGAAACTTTTTTTTTTATTAGCATTTTGAGGCTTGAAAGGACACTCTGAGTATAAGAAGAAATCTGTGAGATTTTTGACAAAATTGAATAAGCGGCGTTTTTTAAAGGGAGACATCAAAGCGAGGCTTGGCTATTTCTTTTCCTAATTTTTTTTTTTTTGCTACCGGACTTTTTTGTTACTTAATAAATAACCGGAATGAATTTTTATATATATATATATATATATATATATATATATATACATACATACATACATACATACATACATACATACATACATACATACACATATACATATTCTCTCTTATTCTCCCTTTTGATTTCTTAATCTTTTTTTTTAGGCTAGAGGCTCCCTTTGGTTATTTTTCTTTATATATATATATTTTCCATTCTTTTTTAATCCCAATTACGTTTTCTTGGGAGGAGGGGGAAAGTGAGAATTAAGAAACTTTGTAACACTGCCAACTAGAGGCTTGAAAATATTTTACTTGAAGTGGAGAGAACTGTGAAAGACTTCTTCTCAAGGACATTTTAACTTGATAAGATAGAGGGAAGAGCATGGCAGAATATTATTACAGGTGTTCTTCTGGACTTCTATCAACAATTTAATATTTGAGGTTTGGCTTTGAAGCTTGTGGAGAAGAGAAGAGAGTCATAACAAGAGCCTTGGACAATTAAACAAAGTGCAGTGTGTTGTTTGTTTGTTTTTTTATCTTCTTTTAGTTCCGCTACCCCTCCTTACCAGCATTACTGTAAACTTTTATTTTAGCAATATTTTTATTCTTGCCTTTTATTTTAAAGGGGAAGCCTTAGAATCTCTCATTTTTATTTTTTTTCCCTTTTTCATTGGGATTTTTGCTTTTTTTATCTATGCTCTTGGATTATTTTGGTTCCCTTTTTTTAAAGTTGAGATTTTCTAACTGGATTAAGGTGTGAAGAACCTGAAGAAACCTTTCTTTTGCTTTGTTCTTTTTTATTATTATTATTGGGTTTTCTCGTTTTTATTTTTATTCTTTATTGTGGATTATTTCTCAATTGGATTAGGGTCTGGAAGAACCTGAAGAATCTTTTCTTTTTTATTTTTTTCCTTTACTATTGGGCTTTTCCATTTTAGATTATAATTGGCTACCTTACTAATTGGATTAAAATTTGAAAGAATTTGAAGATCTTGAACCATTTAAAATGAGTAGGAAACTCATACCTCTGGGTGCTTCTACATCTACTTCTGCCTCCCCACCATCTGGAGGACAATGTTTAATTCAGGCAATGTTAAAGCAGGACAAAGAACAAGAAAAAGTAACTTTATAGATGATTATGCAAGGAATCCAAGATCTTAAGATAAAAACAGACACCATTGAACAAAGAACAGGGAAGACTGATGAAAAAGTGGAAAATATCCAACTCATGATGAAGTATGATGAGAGACTCCAAAAAATCAAAGAAGGTAAACGAAGAGAGGAGAAGATTGGAAATATTGATAGCAGATTAACAGTGGTTGAACAAGATAAAAGTGGGATGCTGAAGTGGGAGATGGAGAGGTCAGAATTCTATCTCAGATTTCAAAATATAGAGGAAGAAAAAGGACAAGATTTGGCTGCGATAATGATAGAAATTCTTGCTGATGCTTTGGAAATAACAGAGGAAAAGATGATGGATGGAGTAGATGAGGTATACCGAGTTTTTACAAGATATGCGATGAGAAATAATTTACCCAGAGAAGTCCACATCAGATTTACCAAAAAATCCATCAAAACACAAATTTTACAAGTGGCAAGAGAGAAGACGTTGAAATATAAAGGCAAAGAAATCCTGGTTTTAAAACAGATACCCAGAAGAGTGAGAGAGATGAGAAGAGAATATCGATTCTTGACCAAAGTGCTATTGAAAAAGGAGGTGAATTACAGATGGCTGATCCCAGAAGGACTAATGTTTACATGGCAAGAACAGAGACACAGAATTAATTCAATTGAGAAAGCAGAACTTTTTTTACGCAGAATTTTTTGGAAGGAGAGAGGAAGAGGCAGAAAAAGAGGTCTCATTAATTGAATTCCAAGAGGAACAAATGGAGATTGAAAAAGAAGAAGGCGCAGTAGGTGGAGAGGTGGATATCAAAGACCAATGTGAACCAAGATTTATGAGAGCTGCCAAACCTAAATATATAATATAATCATGGAAGAGAAAAAACTGATTACAATGAATATAAATAACTCAGCTGCTAAGAAAAAGAAGATTTTTCATAAATTAGGGAAATTAAAGTTTGACATAATTTGTTTACAAGAAGTACACATTAAAAAAAAACATGAACAATTGTTAGTACAGCCAAAATTAGGGAAAATATTTACTTCTTTGACTCAATGTAAGAAAAGAGGAGTGGTTTTATATATTAAAGAGGCTACCCCAGCAAAATTGATTTACACTGATGAAGATGGAAGAGTATTAATGGTGGAAATAATGGACAATAATATAAAAATACTCTTGATTGCAATTTATGCTCTGAATGATAAAAAAAAAAAAGCCCCAGGCAGGTTCCTGGCCAGAAAAGCCACTATGAAACAGATGGTGGCCAGGAAGCCCAGGTAGCTGAGGGTGATGTAGAACATGACTACGGAGCCTTCATTGCATTGCAAGATGGCCACTCCAGGTTGAGAGTGAAAGTCAAAGTCAGGGAATGGGAGAGAAGCTCCAAGCCAGATGGAGCAGAGGATAATTTGGACAGCAGAACAAGAAAGGATGATGGAGTTGGCCAAGCTCTTCCCCACCCATCTCTTCACTTGGTTTCCTGGTTTTGTGGCCAGGAAAACCAGCACCACTGTGATTGTTTTGGCCAAGAGAGAAGAAACGGCAACTGAGAATGTGATGCTGAAAACTGTTTGTCGGAGAAGGCAAGTGGCTTTCCTTGGTTGACCAATGAAGAGAAAAGGAGACAAGAAGCAAAGCAAGAGGGAGACCAGGGGGATAAAAGAGAGGTCACGATTGTTAGCTTTGACAATGGGAGTTTCTAGGTATTGAAAGAATGTAACTAAGACAAAACCTGCAGTTAGGAACAAGAATAGGGCAATGGAGACCAGGATGATGCCCAGATATTCTTCATACAATAGGAAGGATATAACTTTGGGAATACATTGAACTCAGTCTTCATTTGGATATTTATCATCCGGACAGTTCATGCATTGTTCCATATCTGAGAAAACAACAAAGCAATATTTCTTTAACTTTCTGTCCTTTTACATTTCAAGAAATACTTTCTTGCCACAACAGTTGATACTACAAGCATTTTCAAAGAAGCATTCGTTAAGAGTTGAACAAAAAAATTCTGAAGGATATAATTTTCTATCTCTATGTCTGTTTGTCATCTCTCTCCCTCACACACACACATCTATCTATATCTATCTATCTATCTATCTATCTATCTATCTATCTATCTATCTATCTATCTATCTATCTATCATCATCATCCATCTACCCATCTACCCATCAAGCCTGAAAGGCATGTCTTTGAATTGGAAACTACTCAAAGGGCAGTTAAAAGCTGTTTTCCACTTGTCTCCCTGTAGGAGACCCAGCCAAGTTCTCATGCACAGGAGAATGAAGCTGGAAAGCAGGTGAGTGGGGTGGGGAGGGAAGGGGGATTTTGCACTATCCTTCCCCTGCCATGCCCACCAAGCCGCACCCACAGAACCGGTAGTAAAAAAAAAACTTGAATCCCACCACTGGTGCAAAGTATCATCATATCAAGTGGAGCCCAAATAACCAGCCAGGAAAACAGAAGAAACTCACAAAGCAGTGACAAATTTTGAAAAGCAAAATAGAAGAAAAAAAATCTGTACCTGGTACTCAGTGAGGAAGGAAGCCAACTGAACCAGGTACAGGAATCCGCTTCAAAGTTCTAGGCTGGTCCAAAAATATTCAGGCCTGAACCCTTTCGACAGATCATTTTCTAATACTTAAAATGGTCATTAGGGCACAGAACTGGCTGTTGAATTATTTGAACCCCACCACTGCTGCCCCCACTTTAGCTCCAGGGTGATGATGGGATTGAGACACAGCCGTCAGGGCATGATGGGATTAGCCCCCTGCCCATCTCACTACCTGGCACCTGGGCAGATTACATCACCCAGCATGTCTTCCAGCCCTGGAAACTAGGAAGAATTTTCTGGCAGTGAGAACAATCAACCAAGGGAACAGAAGTTGCCTTCAGAAGTTGTAGGAGCTTCATCACTTGAGACGTTCAAGAAGAGACTGGACTGCCATCTGTCAGAAATGATGTAGGGTCTCCCGCTTGAGCGGGGGGGTTGGACTAGATGACCTACAAGATCCCTTCCACCCCTGATTCTCTGTATCTGCCTCATCCTTGTTTCTGCTCTACCCAAAGGGGAGGCGCTTCTTTGAGCACCAACAACTTGCTTTCTTTCTCTGAATAAAGAACTTAATTTTTAATCTATTTATTTACCATCCCAGCTGATGTTAATAGAGTTCACAAGGAAAAATATTGCCATTATTTTTTTTTAAAAAAAACCCCTTAAACCCAGAAACCATCTGTTATTTCTCCTTTCAGTCAGGAGTCCATCTAAGGTGTCCAGCTTCCCCTGGCTGGGCCATGGATTCACTGAAGGACCTTCATGCATCGATAGGTTGCTATCAGGAAAGGGATTTTGTTTTTATTCCCATGCTGCAACTTCCTGATGACCAAGTTTGGGGTTTGTTTCGGTCTGATGCAGCTGCTGCAATGGGAATGGGCCCCTCAGCTGCCCCCAGCCCCATTTTGTGGTGGGACCTGACCTCCCACCAAAGGACAAATGTGCCCCAGAGCCAGAAAAGGGTAGAGGAGACCCGCAGGTGGGTTGGCTTTCAGAGAACGGAGGGACCCTGAGCTCACTGAGAATGGAGGGACCCTGAGCCCACTGAGGGTCTCCATCTGCAGGGAGCCCTTTCAGGAGGGCAGGAAACCTGGGCATGAACTAACCAGGATTGCTCCTTCTTTCATCACCACATCTCAGCCTTGTTTCCTTTCAGCAAGAAAATCATATTTGCTTTCCACAAATGAATTTCCAAATCTGGAGCTCTGAAACTTCTTCACGGGCTCATTCCCAGCCCTGCAGAGGAGCCTCTTCCCCACTATGATGAAGGGAAAGGCTGGGGTTTACTTCTTTCCCCCTCTTGGTTCCCCAGGGAGTTTTCCGGCTGCTGCCTTGGAAACCAGTCCAGTGAATGGAAAAATACAAGGAATAATGCAGAATTATGTCCTGTCCTGAGCCAGGAAGACCTGAATATGGAGAATTCCTGGCTTGGCCTAAGATTTAGGCCTTGATTGTCCCTGCATAATTTCAGGCTCTGGCCCTCCTGCACTCATGGCCCCTTTCCCCCTTGAGAGGTTTCTTTCAAAAGGGAACACATCAGTCCTGCAAGACTCATTTCAGTCCATTTCCAGGTGAACAATTTCAAATAAATCCTCATTTTAATCCCTTTTGATGCAGGCAGCCTCATGGACGCACCCAAAATCCAAGGCCTGAATGGCCCCTTCGGTCTTCTCTGGTATTAGAAATCCTTCTTAAATTCTAAGATTCCTTCCCTCCCTCCTGTCATCAAAGCCATTGCTTAAAAGTGGGGAGGGATCCAATGTCCAGAGCAGAACAGGGTGGCCAAATTCAGGAGTTGAGGGGGGTCGTTTCCAGTGGAGGAAACTTCCTTGGGGGCATCTTGTTTGTTATATTTGAAGGGTTTGGCTCACAAAGATGAGAGTCTCCGGTTCAGTAACAACAGTTCTTTATTTATCAGTCAGTTCAGCTCAAAAGAATAGCAGCCGTGGCAGCTCTTTTATAGGGCTCGCCGGGGCTTTAGCGGCCAATGACTTCGCTTTGAGTCTCCCGCTCTTGGTATTGACCAATCGCGGCAGACTCTTAGCGAGCCAGTCACAGTCGCTCGAGTTGTCCAATCAGGTAGTGGTTAATTGAACCAATAGAAACGCAGGGTTTCAAGTCTGTTGATATGGAACACCCCTCCCCTCTTGGTATCATCCAAAGGGCGGGGTGATGTAGTAACGCAGGTAGGCGGGTATTCGTATCTGCCTACTTGACTTGTGTGCTTCATTCAGTCCCTGGTCGTCGGACGGTTCGGACGGGCTCTGCGTCGCTCTCAATTCTCCCGATGGAACCGTCTGGAAGGGAGAGCCGGGCCTATAGCTGCGACTCCCGCCTGGTTCACCTGGGTTGGTCGAGTTATTTGCTCTGCTGCACCCGCTTGGATTCTCTGGGCTGGTCAAGCTTGTCCCGCTACTCCTTTCAGGTGAAGCACCTGTCTGCAACGGCTCTGTATATTCCGGTGAGTATGGTTGATTTCTGCCTGGGGGGTGTTCTGCTTGCGTTGAGTTTTTTTCTTTTTCAATGTTCAGGGTTTCCCCCCCCCCCTCTGATTTCTTTGTTAAGGTCTGTGCTGGCAAGCCTGGACCATAGTTGATCGATATGGCGCTTCCAGCTACGCCCATTGGTGGTTTCTAGGCGGTACGACCTGGGTCCAGTTATTTGGGTGATTCATGCGGGTACCCAGAGGGGGTCCCCAGTGAAACGTTTTGCGAAGACGGTGTCGCCAATGTTGAATGCGCGATGTCGGCTTGTGGAGGTGGGGGGTTTCTCTGGATTGTAAGTGGGATGCAACCGGTCTAGTGGTGAGCGGAGTTTTCTGCCCATAAGTAGTTCTGCTGGGCATTTGTTAGCGGTTGTGTTAGGTGTGATATTGTCAGCCTCAAGATCTCTTCGGGTACCCTAACTGCTATCTATCTCATTTATTTCTCCCTTATTTTCTCTACTGCTAGGCTTACTTCTTTCGGCTGTCATTAGCAATGGGGGGAGGGGTAATTGTGGGGGGGAAGAGAGCTGGAGGTGTTTTACATTCCTTTACTGTGGGCAGAAAAAGGAGGGGGTGTATGATTTCTTCTTTTCAACTTTCCATTTCCTTGCTAGCCTCTATCTCTTTTTGCGCAGCTGCGAAGTCTTATCAAAATATGTCAAGGTCAATGGACAGAGGCCTCATCACCACCTGAAGATGCCCACATGATCATATTCAGAACTTTTAATTGGAAGAGACTTCTGGACTTCGGGGGGTGGGAACAATTCCATTTCTTTGTATGTGTGATCTGCGCGCCAAATTCTCAGTTTCAGAATTCCATTTGTAGCTTCCTTTTCATTCTCCAGTAAAAGGATAACTTTGCTCTGATCCATGGAGTCTGGGTATTTCTTTCTTGGATTTTGAAAGGAGCACGCATTGACAGATATGTTGTATCAGCAACATTTTGTTGAGTTTTTCTTGGATGTTGCCGTCCTCAATTTTTTGTATGGTTTTCTTTGTAAATTGAACCATCCGTTCCGCCCGCCCATTCGCCGCCAAGTGAGCGGGTGATGTTAATGCATGTCTGATGCCTCGGGCAGCTAGGTATTGTTCGAATGCTAGTGCCGTGAACTGTGGCCCATTGTCGGACACTATCACATCTGGCAACCCGTGAGTGGCAAAAAGCTTGTTAAGTTTGGCTATGACGGCCTCTGTGGTTGTTCTTTTCATAGTGCAGACCTCCAGCCAATTTGAATAGGCATCAACGGTTATCAGAAAAGTGTGTCCATGAGTGGGGCCAGTGGAATCAAGGTGGATTTGGGACCAGGGGCCTCTGGGTGTTTCCCATTCCAGGGGTGGTGCTGTGTGGGGGGAGGTGGATCGCATTTGTTGGCAACTGTTGCAAGCTGCGACCCATGTTTCGATCTGCCTGTCCATTCCTGGCCACCAAGCATAACTTCGTGCCAGGGCTTTCATCCGGACAATGCCCGGGTGTCCCTCATGCAGCATGTCCAACACTTTGGTTTGTAATGTTTCAGGTATCATCACCTGATCTCCCCAAAGAATGCACCCTTTTTGAACAAAGAGTTCAGTTTGCTGGCTCCTGAAGGGTTTAAAACGTTCGTCTTTATCATTTTCTGGCCAGCCCCATTCTACCCAACTCAAGACTCACACCAGCCACTTCTCTTTTTTTGTTTCACGGGCAATGTCTGGCGCAGTGAGAAGTGGGCTGTGTAGGGTTTCTATTTGGAGGACTTGAGTGGTGGGTGCTGGGTCATCTAGCACATCCAGAAGGGGTGAGCGGCTCAAAGCGTCGGTGTGCAAAATGTCCTTGCCGGGGCAGTGTATGAGCTGGTAATTGTAGGCGGCTAAGAACTCGGACCACCTTGTCAGGCGAGGTAAGAGGATGGTTGGGGCAGCCTTGTTGCCCGCCAATATGCCAAGCAGAGGTTTATGGTCAGTAATAATTGAAAAGTTCCTACCGTATACATATTCATGGAACCTTTTCACTCCGGAGATGATCGCTAAGGCTTCCTTGTCCAGCTGGCTGTAGTTTCTTTCCGGTTTGGACAGGGTTCTTGAAAAGAAGGCAATGGGTGCCTCTTTTCCGTCTGGTAAGGTGTGACTGATGATTGCTCATACTCCGAAAGGTGATGCATCGCATGTAATTGTTAGTGGTAGAGTTTCACTATACTGGATGAGAACTGCATTGGAAGTTAAGAGGTTTTTTATTCATTGAAAGGCATTTTCCTCCCATTTTCCCCAAGTCCAGCAGGCAGTTTTGTCCAACAGTCTATGCAATGGTTCCGCCACGGTCGTCTTTTGGGGTAGGAAAACATTATAAAAGTTAATGAGTCCTAAAAATGCCTGAAGCTCCGTTTTGTTTTTCGGTCTGGGGGCTTCCTTGATGGCTTTGAGTGCATAGTTGAGTGTATGGGGTGTCACAATCATTTGTGCCTCAGCGGTTTCTGCATCGACTGGCAGCTGCTGATAGGCTTGTGCCAGGTTGAGCTTTGCAAATACCCCCCCCCCCCGTGAGTGCAGGAGGTGTTGGACTACTGGTATGGGGTAGGTGCTTTGCTGCAGGGCATGGTTGAGGGTGGCCTTATAGTCTCCACAAATTCTTAAGGAGCCATCTGGTTTGATTGGGGTGACTATAGGCGTTTCCCATCGGGTGTGGTGAGTAGGCTCCAATACCCCTTGGGCGATGAGCTTATTTAGTTGCTCGTCAATTTTAGGCTTGAATGCAAATGGCACTCGCCGCAGTTTGAGGCGGATAGGGGCGACATCTGGGTTAAGATTGAAAGAGATTGGGGATCCGTTGTACTTGCCTAAGGTGTTGTCGAAAACCTCTTGGAAGTCCCGTGCAAGTGCCACTTCCCAATCCTCTACATTTGTGTGGTGGATGCCAGCCATTTTGATCCCTAGCGGCTCGAACCATTGTAGCCCGAGCAAGCTGCGGCGGTCATTGTCCATGATGGTGAGTGGCAATATGTTGGTGCAGCTTTTGAATGTGATTTTGATGTGCCCGATGCCGGTGATGGGGATGCGGTTTCCCTGGTAGTCTCTGAGAATCAGCTTTTGGTCGCTTAGTTCGTGTTGGCGTATGCTGGCTATTAGGCACTTGATGGTGTGCCAGGAGACCATGGAGAGGTAGAATCCCGAATCCACCTCCATGGAGCACGGTTGGTTTTCGGTGTTTACTGTTACACGTACTTTTCGGGCATCGATGGTAGAAGAATGGCCGATGACAACCGTTTGATGGGTCTCTTCTTTCTGAGGTGCCTCGTTGAAACGTTTGGTCCAGCCATCTCGGCTCCATTGACTGTCAGTCTGGTGATCTCGATGCTTTGGGGGGGTGCCTTCTCGTCATCTTGGGCTGCTGCCTCGGCGCCGGGGACTGTGGTTGCATATATTTTGGCAAACTTTTGTGATGTGCCCCCGCTTCTCGCAATGCCGACAAAAGGCGTCAAGAAAATGGCATTCAGAGCGGGGGTGATCGCCTCTGCATCTGGCACACTGGAACCCTGACTTACGAACCCGCTGGTCTCTTCGGTCATGTTCTGATTGAAGCCGGTGGATTTCTTCCTCCTCGTATTCACTGTCAGAGTGGGATTCGATGTTGCTGTGGTGGGTGGAGGCGGTGTGTTTCTCCGGTGTCGAGGCCTTCTCGCTGGCAGGATGGTGATCGGTTGTATTTGATCGCCGCATTCGAGCCGCTGATTTGCAGGTGGCTTCTGCTGCAGTTGCTTCAGCTATGGTGTCGGCGAAGGAGATGCTGCCTTTTGTCATTAACTTGCTTTGTAGTGTGGGGTCTTTTAGGCCGAGGACGACCCAGTCTCGCATGGCCTCTTCTAGGTCTGTGAATCCGCACAACCCTCCTAGGTCCCTTAGATCAGCCATGAATTCGCTGATGCTCTCACCTTCATGCTGGTCTCTTCGGTAAAGGTCGTGTTGGTGAATGAGTTTGGGTACGGCTGGAGCATAGTGGTTTCATAGGATGGGTGCAAGGTTGCCCCAGTCCATCGGCTTGATGTCCGCGGGTTTTGCCAAAGCCTTAGCCATTTTAAAAAGGGCGGGTCCGCAGTGTGTTAGGAATACGGCCCGTTTCCGGTTGCCATTGGCGTCTTTCAGGTTGCTGCATTCCAAGAACATTTGGAACTGGTCGATGTAGGACTCCAAGTCCTCTGTGGCTGGATTAAAAGGTGCGGGTGGCGTGGCGTTGCTGGCCATCTTGGTGGTTGCTCTGCGCTGTTTGCCACGTGCTGGTTAGTCTCATCTTCTTATCCCATCCTCGTCGCCAGTGTTATATTCGAAGGGTTGGGCTCACAAAGACGAGAGACTCTGGTTCAGTAACAGCAGCTCTTTATTTATCAGTCAGTTCAGCTCAAAAGAATAGTAGCCGCGGCAGCTCTTTTATAGGGCTCACCGGGGCTTTAGTGACCAATGACTTCGCTTTGAATTCTCCCGCTCTTGGTATTGACCAATCGTGGCAGACTCTTAGAGAGCCAATCACAGTCACTCGAGTTGTCCAATCAGTTGTCCATCCGTCCATCCATCTTCCTCCAGGCCAAGAAATGGCCTGGAAGCCCTTTCGGGGTTCTGAGGGAAATGAGCTGGACTTTCGGGGGGGCCCAGAGCTCCAGAGGTTCAGCCTGACCTCCCTGATTTTGGCATCTCCTGCTGCCCAGAAGGCTGTTTCCTGACTTCTGAAAGGATCAAGAGACTCTCCTCCAGCCTCGGCCTTTCCTTCTGGCCAGGACCAGGAGCTGGTGGGCTTCACACCTGGGGGAAAGCAGCCCCACCTGCCAGGTGCAAAGCTGGCATACCAGACTCGGATCCTGGCAAGAGATGCAACTTGGAGACCCTCACCCCATTCACTCCCCCCCTGCCCTGGGCCCCCCATGGGGAAGATCCCCCCAACCTGCCCAGAAAGACCAGAGGGAGCCCTCTCCATGGGATGCCCCACTTACCAGAGCAGAGGAAGAAAAAACCCCTGGAAGGGCTGCCCCAGGTGGAAATTGGCAGCAGGGGCCCAGGCTGACCTCCCCTTCCCCCTGGACCCCACCGGCCCCTAGGAGGGCCCCTCAGAGGCAGGCTTTCCAACAGCACCTGAACTTCCCAGACCAGATTGGGTGGGGGCTCCCCCTGCCTCCCTCTCCTCCAGTCCTCCTCCCTCCCTGCCCTCACTAGGGAGGGGGCGGACCCCCTGCAGACCCCACCTGGCCCTGCAGAACCCTGCATGCCCCCTCCTCACAGCACTACCCCCTTCTAAACCCTCTCCGAATCCAGCCTGTTGGAGGCCGTTGACCAGCAAGGAGGAAGCCAGGTGCAGAGAGGCTCTTCAGTCTCGGCCAGCTGGGCGGGAAGGTTGTCCGGAAGCCCTCAGGGGAAGCTGGCCCAGAGATCTTAGCAA
Source organism: Pseudonaja textilis (assembly GCF_900518735.1). The sequence continues at coordinate 65,251 of NW_020769700.1, read as the reverse complement.
GGCTGCTCAGAAGCCGTTGCCATTGCCTCTTTTCCAGGGCTCCGAGAGAGCGGCTGGCCCAGAGCCTCCTAGCTGGCTTGGTGCCCCAGGCAGGACTGGAACTCGGGGTCCCCGGGATTGAACTCCCACCCCACCCAACTGCCTCTGGTGGGATCCACACAACCCTCTGAACCCGGTCTCTTCCCCAGTGGCCGCATTCACAACTGCAACTCTTAACCATGGTTTGTTTCCCGAGGTTGAGCCTGTTGGCCGAGGAGTCAGTGGATGATGGGAACTCGGAAGAAGATGAATTCCTGGGAGAGAAGCTGAACAAGAGGAGCTGATACACAGGCAGGCCTCGACTTACAGTCGTTCATTTAGTGAACGATCCAAGTTACAACTGCACTGAGAAATGGGACTTTGGGCTGTTTTTCACAATTAATGACCTCTATAGCATCTAATGCAAAGATCAGAATTCAGGTGCTTGGCCACAGTTTCACATTTATGACAGTCTCAGCATCCCAGGGCCATTGTGATCCCATTTTAGGACCTTCTGACAAGCAAAGTCAATGGGGAAGCCACATTCACTTCACGACCAGGTTCCTAGCTTATCAACTGCAATGATTCACTAAATGACTGTAGCAAGAAAGGTCATAAAATGGGGCAAAACTGACTTGAGGGATGTCTCACTTAATGACAGAAATGTTGGGCTCAGTTGTGGTCATAAGTCAAGGACTACCTGTATTGGGGACCCTTTTCTTCTGGAGAGGACCCCGTTCACACAACATGCTTGACCAGGCCGGGGTCCTTGCAGCCCCCAGAGACGTGGAGCCTCCTCAGGGCCTGTTAGAAGCCCTGGATGACCAGAGCCCCCTCCTCCCCTCCTCTGGGGTCTCCATGGGACAAACCCAGAAGTTGGGGTGGGCTCATTCCTGACCCAGGAGGGGCTTCCTCCCTTCTGGGCCTCACCCGGCTTTGGTTAGACATGGCTGGGAACCTCCTGGACGAGAAGAGTCTCATCGCAGATCAACCTGGCCCTGAAAAGCCACAGCTTGAGCCCGGAGCCACCCAGGATCTGGTCTGCAGGCCCTGAGAGCAGAATCCGAGGGAGGTTCAGGGGGAGAACATCCAAGTGGTGGACTTGGGATACGGGCCTTCCTCTGCTCCTCCCTGCCAGGGTGGGCCTGCCTGTCCCTTCAGTCCCCGCCCCACTCAGCTCCCTGGTTCCCCTTCTGGGCCAAGAAGTCCATATTAATGTGCCCCCCCCCCCAGTGAGGGAACATTGTTAGTGTTTGGGGACAAACCCCCAAAACAGAATGTGCAGCAGCAGTCAAGCCAGGCAGCCAAATGAGAGAGGAAGGGCCCTAGAGTTTACACACACTGATGACAAACACTGTTTGTAGTTTAAATAGTTGTTTAATCCAATTAGAGTTTAAACATTGTCAATCAGTCCATATGTTATTCACAAATATATCCATTCAGTAACTTAGTCCATTTACTAGTCAGTTCTATATCCTTATCTGCTTGTAAAGATATCTTCTCCTCTGATACCTTTCCTTCTGAAGACAACGCTGAGTATTCACAGGATATCAGCACATCAATGAAATAGTCCTTTCGTTCAGGTATTCAAACAGTTGTAGCAAACAGTAGCAAACAAACAGTAGCAAGCAGATAACAAGCAGAGAGAGGTTACGTTTCTCTTACTGCCTTTTATTGCCGTTTGTAACCGCACCCTTAATTAGTTAGTTAATTACAAGCAGTTTTGTGCTTAAAGCTACAAGTTACAAACACCCAAACCTTGGTTTATATATTTATTCACCCAAACTTAGTTGGTGTATCAATGTTATACCCAACATTCTCCCCTTTTGGGTGATATAAATATATAATACCCTTACAATCTAAAACCATACTTTACACAACTCTCTTGGTGCTTTATGGCACCTTGGGCTTTAGTAAAGTTATCAGCTATATTGTCCTCCGACATGCAGTACTCCAGCTGTATCATTTTACTCTTTACAGATTGTCTAACGTTTAAGTACCTTAAATCTGTATGCTTGCTCCTAGTTTTTACTGCAATATTTGTGGCCATTTGAATTGCTGCCTGATTATCTTCATGTACAATTATAGGATAATTTACAGTTAATCCCATGTCATTCATCATCTGCTTATACATGATTAATTCAGTACATAATAACGACAAACAGGAGAATTCTGCTTCCATAGTAGACAAACTTATATGCTGTTGTCTTATTGACTTCCAACCTATTAATGTCTTACCCAGCATTATGGCTGTTCCCGAAGTCGACTTTCTTGTGTCTCTTTCTGATGCAAAACTAGCATCTGCATAAGCACTCAGTATTAGATCACCTTTTGGTTCTAGATACAGTGCATGGTGTAATGTTCCTTTAAGATATCTTAAAATTCTCTTTAATGCTTTCCAATGACATTGAAGTGGATCATTATTATGTCGTGCCAGTTGATTAATAATATAAGCTATATCTGGCCTTGACCAATTGCTAATGTATGATAAGCTACCAATCAAAGATTGATATATTACTTTATCAAATTTTGGACTTTGAGCATCCATTTTGCAAATATCCTGACTCATTGGAGTCTTTGCAGTCTTACAAAGTTCCATCTTATAATCTATTAGCAATTTAGATATCTTATCCTCCTGAGATATCTTAAAACCTTTCTGTGTTTTCAGTATATTCAAACCTAGATATTTCTTTATCTCCCCTAATTGCTAATGATGCTATTATTTTATTGGCTTCATCATTAGTTTCTGTAATCAAAGCAATATCATCTGTGAATAATAGTAATAATGATATTTTCCCATTTGTCTCCCTTTTAAATAGACATGGATCGGCTAAACCAGCTTTAAACCCTATATTGTTTAGTTTCTTTACAATATACTGGTTCCATTCATAGCCTGATTGTTTAAGACCATAGAGGCTCTTTTTTAACAACCAATAATCATTATTATTTTCACCTTTAAATCCAATAGGTTTTTTCATGTATACAGTATGTCTTAGTGGAGCGTGCAAGTAAGCAGTTTCTACATCTAGATGGTTGACTATATATTTCTTGCTTGCTGCCCACACTAAAGCTGCCCTTAATATTGCTGCTTTAAGGCTAGGTGCAAATACCTCGTCATAGTCATTGACATTTTGTCTAAAACCTTGGGCTACTAATCGTGCCTTATAGATTATATTACCATCTTTTTCAGTTTTTATCTTAAAAATCCATTTGCAGCCAATGGGTTTTATATCAACAGGTAATCTCGCATTTTCATATACTTTCATATCCTTTAAGGATTTCAATTCCTTATTCATTGCTGCATACCAACTTTCCTTATCTTTAGTAGGATACATTTTTATTTCATCTACAGTATATGGAACTTTATTAATCTGGCACACTGTGTTAGCCTGGTATCTATCAGGCGGTCTAGATATTCATGTAGTTCTTCTGGGAATTACAGGGTTTGTATGAGGACTTTTTTGAATTACTACCTGTTCCTGTTCCTCAGCTTGCTCAGCTATTGGTACTATTTCTTCCTTTATGGGCTCTATCTCTGCCTGTATTTCTCTTTTTACTTTATTCTTAAAGTTACAGGGATAATTAATGAGATTTCTATAGGATTCAATAATTACTTCTTTATTGTTATCCTGTTCTAACTTATCCCATCCTACATGCTCTAGAAATTGGGCATTGGCACTGCATAACACCTTAGATGTGCCTTTCTCCCAAAATCTATATGCCCTATGGTTTGCTTGGTAACCAACGAAGAATAATTGTTTAGCTCTGTGTTGCCCTTTATGCCTGAGTTGTGTAGGGATATGCACCCATGCTGGTGCACCAAATGTGTGCAGGTAACTCAGATCAGGCTTCCTGCCATACCACATGGTGAATGGTATTTCACCAGTAGTTGTGTTAACAACGTTGTTCAATATGTTATTAGCACACATTGTGGCCTCCCCCCACAAAGAATCAGGTAATCCAGAATCAGTTAACATTGTTCTAACCATTGCCTGTAGTGTTTGGCCTCTTCTCTCAATAAATGCATTGTGTTGTGGTCTGTATGGTGCAGATTTCTTGTGCTCTATTCCAGCTACCTTTAATCTATTCTGGAATTTGCTGTTAACAAATTCCGTACCATTATCTGTCACCAGGGTTATCAGTTGCCGTTTAGTTTTTCTTTCTGTAAATTTTAACCAGTTGAAGAAATGTTGATATGTTTCAGTTTTGCTTTTCATTAGATAGCAAAACCCATATCTAGAATAATGGTCCATAATGCTCAGTATATATCGAGCACCCCCCATACTGGGTTTCTTTGGACCTATAATGTCTGCAAATACTACTTCTAAAGGTTCTTTAGTTTTGAAACCATTTAGCCTATTTGCAGGCAATATTTTACTCTTATCTTCACAGCAGACATTACAATGCAAATATTTATCACAAGGTTTTAACCTTATTCCATCAGATAACTCTACTGTACGTTTTAGCATTTTAAAATTTACATGCCCCAAACGCCTATGCAATAAATGGATACATTCATTATGAGGCTTTATATTGTTAAATACAGTCTGTGCCTCCCCTTTCTTACTATCATGTAATACATACAATGTTCCATTTAAAGCTGCAGTTACCCTTTTGTTATCTTTCTCAATTATGCAATTATTATCCTTAAATGTAATTACATAACCTAGTTTGTCTAATACCCTTACAGAAAGCAAGTTCACCTTTAACTGTGGTACATACAACATTTTTATATCCTGGTTTAAGCATGGACAGTATGCAATACCTTCTCCCTTGGCCTTGAGGTTCCAGCCATTAGCAAGTGATATATGTTGAGAGCTTGTAGACATTTTTATAAATTTTGTCTTATCTCTCGTGATGCAGTGGGATGCACCACTGTCCACCACCCATAAATCATTCTTCACATCACAGTTGCTAAACGTGGCTAGTTCAAAGGATTTCTTTGGCTTTTTTACATTCTGGCTTTTTTCTTTTCTGCAGAATCTTGCCAAATGTCCTCTGCCTCCACAATTAAAACACTTTTTAATTGTGTATGCCGTCGAAGATAAATTCTCTTCTTCCGGGTGCTTTAATTTACTTAGTTAGTTTCTTTCAAGCTTTGAAGATAATTTCTCTTCTTTATTAGGTTTATCTTCTCTCAGCTGGTCACGTTCACACCTTCTTCTGGCTTCTTCTAATAGCCTGCCGGTTATCTCGATTAATGATAAACTATCTTTTGGCAATACTTCTAAAGCAGTCACATAATCATCATAACTTTGATCTAATGAAGACAGTATGATGTATACTTGTTGCAACTCATTAAATATAAGCTCTTTTTCTTGTAATTCCTTAAAAATGCTCTTCATACAATTTAAATGAGTTAACATGTCTCCATTCTTCTGAAGATGTGTTCGAAATAGTTTGCGTGTAAGATATATATGAGCTCCTACACTGTCCCGAACATATATCTTCCTGAGGTTCTCCCAGCAGTTTGAAGCATTTTCCTCTCCACGGATATGGATAAGTTGCTGGTCAGAGAGAGACAGTCCTATGATGCATAAAGCCTGCTCATTCTTTCGTTTATAGTCTTGTATCTTTTTGTCATCCTCTTCAACATTAGGATCTAAGTTAGTCACATCTGGTGGGTTTGTTATTTTGTCCCACAAACCTTCTCTTCGTAGAAGTAAACTACATTTCATTGACCATGAAACATAGTTTGTTCCATCTAGTCTGGATATCACGGACAGATTTGGCAAATTTACTTGTGCCATTGCTCTTCAGATATGTAACTATTTAAAAACTAATGAAAAACAGTTTGTTTTTACAGTAATGTGCAACTCACACCAACTCTCACTGTTATATCATGGTTAGTTAGACTGTGCTCACTGGGCCCATAACCAATGTTAGTGTTTGGGGACAAACCCCCAAAACAGAATGTGCAGCAGCAGTCAAGCCAGGCAGCCAAATGAGAGAGGAAGGGCCCTAGAGTTTACACACACTGATGACAAACACTGTTTGTAGTTTAAATAGTTGTTTAATCCAATTAGAGTTTAAACATTGTCAATCAGTCCATATGTCATTCACAAATATATCCATTCAGTAACTTAGTCCATTTACTAGTCAGTTCTATATCCTTATCTGCTTGTAAAGATATCTTCTCCTCTGATACCTTTCCTTCTGAAGACAACGCTGAGTATTCACAGGATATCAGTACATCAATGAAATAGTCCTTTCGTTCAGGTATTCAAACAGTTGTAGCAAACAGTAGCAAACAAACAGTAGCAAGCAGATAACAAGCAGAGAGAGGTTACGTTTCTCTTACTGCCTTTTATTGCCGTTTGTAACCGCACCCTTAATTAGTTAGTTAATTACAAGCAGTTTTGTGCTTAAAGCTACAAGTTACAAACACCCAAACCTTGGTTTATATATTTATTCACCCAAACTTAGTTGGTGTATCAATGTTATACCCAACATTCATCCTCCCTGAACAACGGATGCAAATAAACCAGGAACAAAGGAGTTCCAACAGCACCTTCAAACCCCTTGCACGTTTGCACGTTGCTACCTATTCCTCAATATCCTTATCCATCCCTGGCCACCATACATAACTCCTAACCAGGGACTTCATTCTGACGATACCCAGGTGACCCTCATGCAGTAATTCAAGTATTTGTTCCTTCAATCTGTCCGGTATGATCATCCTATCCCCCCATAGTACACATCCTTTTAAGATAGATAGTTCCGTTTGTCTATGTCAGTTTAAGAGTCTTGTCACTTTCAGTCTCTGACCACCCTTTACCTACCCAATTTAAAATCCGTGCCAGGTTTCTGTTTTTCGCGGTTTCCCTCGCAATGTCTGTTGCTGTTATGGGTAGGTTTGCCAATGTCTCGAATTGCAGGGTTGATGTGGTTGGTGCAGGATCCTGTTCTAACTCAGGTAGGGGCGAACGGCTCAGGGCGTCAACATGTGTTATGTTCTTTCCTGGTTGGTAGATCAAGTTGTAGTTGTATGCAGCGAGGAATTTGGACCATCTTGTCATCCGTGGTGACAGTATGTTAGGTGTGGCTTTGTTCCCTGCGAGGATTCCTAAAAGAGGTTTATGATCTGTGACAAGTGAAAAATTTCTGCCATAGATGTACTCGTGGAACCGTTTGACTCCTGTTATTGTGGCCAATGCTTCTCTATCTAATTGGCTGTAATTCCGCTCCGTCTTTGATAGAGTTTTTGAATAGAATGCGATCAGTGCTTCTTTTCCATCGGGTAATATGTGGCTGAGTATGGCCCCGATGCCGAATGGTGACGCATCGCAGGTTAATGTTAGTGGCAGGGTTTCACTGTATTGCATGAGCACACTCTGATGTAAGTAAGTCTTTGATTCCCTGGCATGTGGTTTCTTCTCGTCGCCCCCAGGTCTAGGAGCTTTCTTATCAAGCAACCTGTGTAGTGGTTCTGCTATCGTTGCTTTCTGTGGCAAAAATACATTGTAAATATTAATAAGTCCCAAAAAGGCTTGTAAATCTGTTTTATTTTCGGGTCTGGGAGCTTCCTTTATTGCTCTGATTTTGTTTTCAGTGGTGTGGATCCCTTCTTTGTCTATGAGGTATCCCAGGAACTCAACCTTATAGGTGGCTAAATGGCACTTCTCTTATTTAACTTTAAGTCCCACCTCTTTAAATTTTTGTAAAACCTCCCTCAGGCGGTCTTTCAATTGTCTTTGTCCCTGGCTGATACCAATGCGTCGTCGAAGTATGGTACCACCCCCTTGATTCCTTGCAAAAGGCGTTACATTAAGCTCTGGAATACCCCTGGGGCCACACTAACTCCAAATTGCAGTCTGTTGCATTTGAATGCCCCCTTGTGAGTCACAATTGTTTGTGCTTCCACTGTTTCTGGGTCAACTGGCAATTGTTGGTAGACTTGCGCAAGGTCCAATTTTGCGAAGATTCTTCCTCCCCCCAAAGAATATAATAGGTGCTGTACCACCGGCACTGGATATGTGCTTTGTTGTAGCGCATGGTTGAGGGTGGCTGTCAGTTGCTGCTCCATTCTACATCCAGGAAAGAAATACTTAGATTCTTGTAATTAGAGAAAAGATGTCTTTTACTGGAAGTTAGTAGTAGCAACAAGAAGATTCTGAATCTGGGTAATTAGGCACGTACATCACATATATCAACGGAGTGAAATGTTCCCACCCCCAACAGTACAAACAGTTCTTCCAATTAAAAGTTGTGAACTACATCACGCGGACATCTCCAGGTGGTGATGATTAGTTGACCTTGGCTTACTCAGATAAAGGGTTGCAGTTGCGCAGAGAAGAAAAGCTAAGCAGGAATGAGAAATCCCAGGTTATACAATATCAGTTATTAATTCTTTCAACACTTTCCACCCCACCTCCCGTTACTCATGGCAGCCAGAAAGAAGCAAAGGAAAGGAGGAAGATCTTTGTCAGGTGGTGCTCCATTCAAAATTCAAGAAAGAAAAACTTAGACTCTTTAGATTAGAGCAAAGATGTCTTTTACTGAAAATGAAGTGGTAGCATCAGTAGAATTCTGAATCTGAGAAATTAGGCACGCAGATCACATATACAAAGTGATGGAAACGTTCCCACCCCCCATAGTTCAAATGATCCTTCCAACTAAAAGTTGTGAATATGATCATGTGGACATCTTCAGGTGGTGATGAGGCCTCTGTCCGTTGACCTTGGCATATTTTGATAAAGAGTTGTAGCTGCGCAGAGAAAAAAAAGCTAAGCGAGAAATAGAAACTTAAGAGCAGGAATTTATACTTCCCCCTCTCCTCATTTACACCACACAAGAATGTAACACCTCCAGCTCTCTTCCCAGACGTTATCCCCCCTCCTCCCCCCGTTACTTATGGCAGCCAAAAGATGCAAAGCAGTAGTAGATCTTGAAGGCTGACAATCTTGAAGGCTGATATTTGGCCCTCCTAGAAAAAAGACGTTAGTCCAATGAGTCATCTTCCGAATCGACACCACTCTCTTCAGAGGAGGTTGGATTTCCCAGCCCATCTCTCTTCGGATGGGCCACCTCTACAACCTCCCTTGTCTGGGGTTTGAAGGCTTCTAGAGGACGTGCAGGAGAGGGCTTGCTCCAACCAAAGCCTCCTCGATGTCTGTTTTGGGTTAAATCAATTTCCACCTCTGCTGCCAGCATGTACCACATCTGCAGATCATTGGGGGCTCTTCTGGCAATGCAGCTCTGGTATATATCTTCATTTAACCCATCTTTGAATGCTTCTATCAGGGCTACTTGGGACCAGCCTCGAATATGACACGCCAGTTCTCTAAATTCCTCGGTGTAGTCAGCCACTGATCTCCGCCCGTGATTTATGGTGTTCATCTTAAACCTGGCCTTACTTTCCATCAGTGGGTCCTCAAACCTTGCCCTCAGAGCAGTCATGAACAGGTTATAACTCAACAGCTGGGGAGCATTATCATTATGCAAAGTCACCATCCACTTTGCAGCTGTTCCCTCCAGAGCCCTGGTAACACATCTAACCTTGGCTGCTTCTGAGGAAAAATCCCCTCTGTATTCCTCCATATAGCTCCAAACTTGTGATAGGAAAAATCCCAACTCCTTGGGGACACCCCCCCCCCCATATTTTACTTCCAACAGAGGCAACTTTGGAGTTCTACATCTTCTGGCAATTACTCCTTCCCCTGAGGGCCCCGGGGTTGCTGCTTGCTGTTGCGCTAGCCCAGTATGATTTATAGGGATGGCTGCTCAGCTTCTTCTGGCTGGGGCTGCCTCCCACTCCTCTCCCTCATACCTTTGTTTAGCGTGTTCTCCAAGGGCTTCAGCCATGAGGCGTTTGGCTTGATTTGGTAAAAAATCTTTCCTTTCCCTCTCTTGCCTTGGCTCCTCTCTTCCATGCCAATGGGTACTGGTGACTCCTGGGGGGGGGGGCTCCTCAGGTTCCTTCCAATTTACTCCCAATAACCATTTGGGTTTTACCGCTGGTTTTTCCTCAAGATTGAGCTCTGCTAACAAGTCAGCTTCTCTTACTTCCTCTAGCAGGAGCGAATCTTGGCCTCCAATGGCACCCAGGGCCTCTTGGTCGCTGGCTGGAGTTGACATGATGTTCAGACCCCATTGGAAGAAATTGTGTTATCTCTCCGGGTGGGCTGGTAGAGTGAGATTCAGAATAATGTCAGCTACTGCTCCATTCTACATCCAGGAAAGAAATACTTAGACTCTTGTAATTAGAGAAAAGATGTCTTTTACTGGAAGTTAGTGGTAGCAACAAGAAGATTCTGAATCTGGGTAATTAGGCACGTACATCACATATATCAACGGAGTGAAATGTTCCCACCCCCAACAGTACAAACGGTTCTTCCAATTAAAAGTTGTGAACTACATCATGCGGACATCTCCAGGTGGTGATGATTAGTTGACCTTGGCTTACTCAGATAAAGGGTTGCAGTTGCACAGAGAAGAGAAAGCTAAGCAGGAATGAGAAACCCCAGGTTATACAATATCAGTTATTAACTCTTTCAACACTTTCCACCACCCCACCACCCCATTACTCATGGCAGCCAGAAAGAAGCAAAGGAATGGAGGAAGATCTTGAAGGCTGACAGTGGCCTTGTAGTCTCTGCAATACGTACGGACCCATCTGGTTTAATAGGAGTAACAATTGGGGTTTCCCACCTTGCATGGTCTATTGCTTCTAAAACCCTGTGCAATAAGTCTAATCGTTCATCAATTTTCGGTTTTAATGTGAAAGAAACTCACCTCGCCTTTAACCTTATTGGGGCTACATTTGGATTCAAATTAAATGAGATAGGGGACCCTTGGTACTTGCCCAGTTCTCTGCTGAACACGTCCTGGAATTCTTTCATCAGGTTCTCTTCCCAGTCTGTCTCAGTGATGTTGTTTATTCTGATTACTCCGATTCCTAATGGTGCAAACCATTCGAGTCCCAGTAGACTGGGGCGATCCCGGTCGACTATAGTTAGTGGAAGGACTTTCGGGCATTTTTTAAATTTAATTTTGAAATGTCCAGTTCCTATTACAGGAATTCTATTTCCCTGGTAGTCTTTTAGTGTGAGTTTTTGTATTTCTAGTTCTCTTTTTTATATCGGGTATTAGACTTTTGAGGGTATTCCACGATACCATTGATAAATATAAGCCAGAATCCACCTCCATCTCACATGGCTGACCTTCTATGGTGACTTGCACGTGTACCTTTTTTGCATTGATTGAGCTTGAGTGTCCTATGGTTATTCTTTGATGTGTTTCCTCTTTTCTATTGGATTCCTTCCACCACTTGTTTTTCTCTCTCCCTGGGGGGGGAGTATTCCATCTTTGTCTAGGGCTATAGTTATTTCTGTTTCAGCATGTCCTAGCTATGTGTCCCTGCCATTCACAATACCTGCAAATAGCATCGAAAAAACGGCATTCGGAACGTGGATGGTCCCCTCCGCACCCGGCACAATGGAATTCTGTCTTCCTTTCCCTTCGCTCCCGTGTACCTTTTTCCGACCGGAGTTGATTTACCTCTTCTTCTTCCTCCTCAGGGATAGGGATTCGATGTCCTCCTGGTGTGTCGTGGTGGTGAGCTTTTGAGTTTCCTCTGGTTTCTTATTTTGAGTTTGGCTAGTGTCTTTCGGAGTTTCCTTTATCAATTTATTCATTTGTCGCATGGTGGCTGCTGATTTTTGTGTTGCTTCCACTGCGGTGGCTTCTTCTATGGCCTCTGTTACTGTTATTTTAGGTCTTGTCAGTAGTCGACTCTGTAGTGTAAGGTCTCTTAATCCGAGGACCACACAGTCCCTCATGGCCTTGTCCATGTTTAGGAATTCGCATGCCCTGCCAATGTCTCTTAGTGCTGCAACAAAATCTCCTATGCTCTCGCCTTCTTTTTGGTCGCGCTTATAAAATTTGTGTCTTTTGATGAGGCATGAAACGGTTGGTGCATAATGGGCTTGCAGTAATTTGTCTAGATCTGACCACGCCATTTTCTTCACATCGTGGGGTGATGCCAATGCCTTTGCCATCTTGAATACTGCAGGCCTGCAGTGGGTGAGGAAAAAGGCTCTCTTCCTATTTTTGGATATTCCTTGTAGGTCGTTCCCATCTAGGAACATGAGGAATCGGTCGATGTAAGATTCCCAGTCTTCCGTTGCTGGATTGAATAGTGCGGGTGGCGAGTTGTTGCCAGCCATTTCGTCTTGCTTGGTCCTAGTTGCTCAACTGGTCTCCTTTGTCTCAGTATCCCACCTTCGTTGCAAGTGTTGTGTTGTGGGAAATAATGACTTGAGACCCAGTTGATCCCTTGTTCTTTTTATTTCCTCTAGAACTTAACAACCACAGAACCGCGGCAACCTTCTTTATAGCGGGCTGCTCCCGGCTTGTGGCTAATGATGGCTCTTCGAATTTCCCACTGTCAGGACACCAATCCAAGGTGAGTATGCAAATATGTAACAAGATGGGTGGCCAGTAAATTGAATGGATGGATGGATGGATATTTAGATAGATAGGTGATAGATAAATAGATAGATATGGATGGATGGCTAGATATAGAGATAGATAGATTGATAGATTGATAGATAGATAGATAGATAGATAGATAGATAGATAGATAGATAGATAGAT